>PITA01007590.1:0-90456 GCA_004023965.1 Spilogale gracilis | reverse complement strand
GCGATGAACATTGGGGTGCATATGGTCCTTCTTTTCACTACTTCCGTATCTTTGGGGTAAATGCCCAGTAGTGCAATTGCAGGGTCATAGGGTAGCTCTATCTTTAATTTTTTAAGGAATCTCCACACTGTTTTCCAAAGCGGCTGCACCAGTTTACATTCCCACCAACAGTGTAAGAGGGTTCCCCTTTCTCCGCAGCAAACCTCCATTCTTACATAGCTTTTGTGTTTAATTCCAGACTGTCATGTTGATATTTTCTCTATACCAAATCTAAATAAGATTGTTTTCGTGATGGGCACTTTTAATATTTCAGTGTTTTGTTATAAATAAAATAATTCAATTTTTCAATTTTCTCTCAGGCATCAATGAGACACAGTTGACCTATTGTGCACAATAGAGCAAGTGATTGAATTAAATTATAGATTGCAGGAATCATATTATTATAATCCATTGGACAATAACATTATCCCTACTTTACTCCAAAGGTTACATTTGCCCTAGGTTTTGACCACTTGATTAAATCTCATTTTTTAAAGGGCATCCTTTTCTTTCTGTTAACTCTAGGGAAATAATATTTATAATCATACTTCATATATTATTATTAAAATGTGTCAATAGACTTTAGATTTCACTTTCGATTTTTCTATGAGAAACTAAATTTAGAACCTGGCATGGTTTAATACAGTATCTTTCAAAACGTGTTAATTGGATTCCATAGTAAAAACTATATTTTACTCTGCAACATGAAACATACAAAAAGCATTGCACTCTCTGATGTTTTCTATTGTGGTTTATTCCACTTCATTTTTAGACACTAGGTTTGGCATACTAAATCGATTTTAAAATCCACTGTGGATTTGCAGCCTGCCTTCTGAAGAACACTGACATGGTGGGCAGAATAGTTGACTAACCTTTGAAGGATTGATGATCTAGTCGCTGCTCTGTCCATTTGTAATGGTTCATCTCTTTGGGGATTTTAAAGCCCTTATCTTCTCACTGAAACATCAAAATGCAAATCCTGATAATTTGAGATCAAATCCTTTATCCACAATTCCAAAATTTATAAAACACCGAAGAAAACTTTATCATAACTTATCTGGCAGTGAAACATGACCCAGTATTTATAGCCCTTTATTCATTGCCCTGTAGTAAAAATACCGTTTTTCTGGAGAAATATTCATGTTTTTGTTTATGGAATGCTTCCCTGGCGTGGGGAATGTTATAGAATATATATTATTTGCTCTGAATTATCTTTATGAAATAAAAGATTTAAATCTGAATTCTGAAATACATCCGGTTCCAAGGATAATTGGAACATCAAAACAAAAGTCCAAAACATCACAGTTAGATAATAGGAGCTTTCTCCCATAAATAGCTGAAGTAGTTATCAGCAGATTTTAAGCAAATGAATGTATTTTGTCTTTTTCATCAGCTCAGCTAATCACTTTCAGTTTCAAGCCCAGACTCTCCTTAATCCAAAAGTTATTTTCCTGCTATCGCTTGTCATCTAGAAGAATTTGTTAGTGAACAATACTTTTTAATGAGCAATATTTTCAATGAACATATTTTATTTGGAGTCTATAATTTTCCTCTTTGACACTAATGGTCAAAAATAAATGCAGGGTTTCTATTCACTTAAGTAATGTTTCTTTTTCTTTATTCTAATTAACACTACTCCCAACCTTGTATGTTTCAGCTACAAGAGGACATCTAGTCAGGAAACAAAGAAAAGAAATTGTTAACATGAAAAACAAAGCAGTAACAACCATTCAGACCCAGGATCAGGAATTTGACTACAAGAAAAGCTTTGAAAATAAAAGGTATAATGATGTTCATTCTTATACCAATTTGACATTATACATTTTTTCAAATCTGTAAAGTCAAAATAAAGTTCACAGTCTTTCTTGCACCTAATCAGGTTCCTAATACTAACCCATTAGATATCAGTGAGCACCCAGTGGCCACTCCTGTGTTCTTTATCCTAAGAGGGAGTTCATTGCCAGTTCACACTGATGACCGCCCTTTCCTTCCACAGCTTTTTTCTTCCTAGACTTCTGCCAGATTTCTCTCTACATTTCTGCTCCTAATTCTACGTATCCTTTGCTAATTCCTCCTCTTCTCCCCATATTTAAATCCTCCTTCACATCTACATATCATCATCTCTGGGCTCTCTCATTCATTCCCCTGGCCTTAATATCCAATATGCCATTAATTCCTAAGCCATAATCCAATCTTCAAAACATGGCATTTGGCCCTTTCTTCTCTTGAGCCTCCATATCATTTTTCTAAGTGTATATTAGTAGATCCACCTGAATTCATTCATACAGAAGGCTTTATGGTAAGCTGTGGGGACACATAGATAAATAAGACAAAACCCTGGTCCTAAAAATTGCTCACAGAATCATGAAAAGGAATTATAACCAATAAATACTTGATTCTAGAAATACGGGTTAACTCTGCTTTAAAAACATGCAAAGGGTACAGTAGGGACATTGAAGATCTCCGTAAGGATTGGGGAAGGGATGTAAATATGTCGATTTTCCCTCATTGATAAAACTCAAATTGATCAAAATATGAATAAGCTGTATCTCTTTATAAGAGATAAAGATCATTCCAGCCCCAATCCCAGGACCCTTGTCTCTTTTTCCCCCCAAATTTATTGGGACTGAATTGACATATAACATTGGATCAGTTTAGGGTGTGCAACAGGATTATTTGATGGATGTATATATTGTGAAATAATTACCATGGTAAAGTTAGTTAACATTTCCCTCACCTCAGTGATTACAACTGTGTGTGTGGTGAGAACATTTAAGAACACCTCCTTCAGTAACTTCCGGTTCTATTATGCAGTATCATTAATAGTCACCATGCTGGGGCACCTGGGTGGCTCAGTTGGTTAGGCGACTGCCTTCGGCTCAGGTCATGATCCCGGAGACCCGGGATGGAGTCCCACATCGGGCTCCCTGCTCGGCGGGAAGCCTGCTTCTCCCTCTGTCACTCCCCCTGCTTGTGTTCCCTCTCTGGCTATGTTTTTTCTCTGTCAAATAAATAAAATCTTAAAAAAAAAAAAAAATAGTCACCATGCCAAGAACTGATTCATCTTTTAAAAATTTCTACTTCCAGGGCACCTGGGTGGCTCAGTTGGTTAAGCAACTGCCTTTGGCTCAGGTCATGATCCCAGAGACCTGGGATCGAGTCCCACATCAGGCTCCCTGCCCGGCGGGAAGCCTGCTTCTCCCTCTCTCACTCCCCCTGCTTGTGTTCCCTCTCTGGCTGTGTTTCTCTCTGTCAAATAAATAAAATCTTAAAAAAATAAAAATTTCTACTTCCTTGAAGTACTTACATATAAAATTCATGGTTTACATATAAAATTGCAAGATATTTAAAGTGTGCATCATGATGATTTGATATACATATACATTGTGAAAGGATTTCCCTGTTTAATTCATTACTACCCCCATCACCTTACATAGTTCTTTTTTATGCTTTTTTGGTGAGAACACATACATTGTACTCCTTCAGCAAAATTCAATTCTACAAAACAGTGATCATTCCCACGTTTTACCTTGGGATCCTCAGACTACTCCTTGCATAGCTGGAAGGTTGTATCCTTTTACCAAACTCTCCCTATTTCCCCCACTTAACCCTTTCACAACCACAACTCTCTGTTTCTGTGAGTTTGATTTTTTTTCTTTTCTTTTTCAGATTCCACATGTAAGTGGTACCGTGCAGTATTTTTCTTCCCCTGTCTGGTTTATTTCATCCATGTTATTATGAATGGCAAGTTTTCCTTCTTTCTCATGGCTGGATAATACTCTGTTGTATACATACATCATAACTTCTTTATCCAAAGTTCATCCATTAATGGACCATGTAGGTTATTTCCATCTCTTGGTTATTGTGAGAAATACTCCAATGAACACAGAAGTGCAGAGATCTCTTCAAGATAATTGTTTGTTTCCTTTGGATATGGTACCAGAATTCATATTGCCAGTATTGCTATTGAGTTTTTTGAGGAACCTCTATATTGTTTTCTATAATGTAACC
Organism: Spilogale gracilis; assembly: GCA_004023965.1. NCBI lineage: Eukaryota > Metazoa > Chordata > Mammalia > Carnivora > Mephitidae > Spilogale > Spilogale gracilis. The sequence goes on along the minus strand of PITA01007590.1, from coordinate 86,406 downwards.
AATTTACATTCCCACTGACAGAAAACATTCTCATTGCATAAGCATTCTCTTTTCTTCATATTTTCACCAATACTTTTTTCTATTATTTTTTGTGATAATAGCCATTCTAACAGGTATGAGGTGATATCGTGGTTTTGATTTGCATTTTCCTGGATGATTAGTAATGTTGAGCTCCTTTTCATGCACCTGTTGGCCATTTTTATATCTTCCTTGAATAATGCCTGCTTAGATCCTCTGCCTGTTTTTAAATTAGGTTATTTTTTTTGCTATCGAGTTGTATAAGTGCATTATATATTTTGGATACTAACCCTTTATCAGATAAATGAGTCGCAAATATTTTCTCCCATTCAGTAAGTTGTCTTTTAATTTTATTGACAGTTTCCTCTGCTGCACAGAAACTTTTTCATTTTATGTAGTCCCACTTACTTATTTTTGCTTTTGTTGCCTTTGCTTTTGGTATCAAATCCCAAAAAAACAAATGAACAAAACCATTACCAAGATCAAAGTTAAGGAGCTTTCCACCTACATTTTCCTCTAGGAGTTTTATGATTTTAGGTCTTATGGTCAAGTCTTTAATCCATTTTGAGTTGGTTTTGTAGTAGTGTAAGATAGGAATCCAGTTTCATTATTTTGCATGTCTGTCTAATTTCCAAAGCACCATCTATTGAATAGACCATCCTACCCTCATTGTATATTCTCAGCTCTTTTGTCATAAATTAATTGATCATAAATATGTGTTTATTTTGGGCTCTCTCTTCTGTTCCATCTACCTGTGAGTCTGTTTTTATGCCAATACCACATTGTTTTGATTTCTATAGCTTTGTGATATAGTTTGCTTGTCTTTTTCTCATTAATTGTATTCTGACTAGTATAGACATTCTCTGGGGGTATTTTGAAGGTATTCAAAATACCAGCATAGCCACTCATTGAAATGATGGGCTCTTGGTACCCCTGCTTAGTTCTCTGTCCCTGGCAGAGTAACACAGACTCTGTGTGCCTCCTGCATAAACCTAAAGATGCTATCATAGGCTTAGAAGTAGCCAGTGGGGTTAGGAAATTTGAGGCCCAGTAACTTTTTCCAAGTTCAACTTTAAGACAGGTCCTTCCATACAAACAGATTGCAAAAGACCAAAACTCTTGCATGGTTTTCCTGAGCCCATATCAAAAAGTTTTAGGCAAAACTCTCCCAAGTAGCTTGTCAGGGTGTCAGGTTATGACTTTTTCACTATACCTTAGCACACTTTTCATGACCTTGTGAGGGTTTTTGTCCTCACTGAAAGAAAAGGAGAAAGAAAAAAAAAAGTGATGTGGCTTGAAAAAAAAAAAAAAGCTGTAGAGAAGATGTTATCTTCAAGGTTCGGGAAAATCATTTGGGGAGGATATTGGTAAAGTAACAGCTGTGCAGTTTTGGTCAATATATTATATGATCACGAACTGTAGCAGGGACACTGCTTCCCTTTAATTTTGTACAATATTTCCTGTGATCAGCAGACTTCGAGCTTATGAGATCTAGCATGTCAGCCTCGTGAACACACCCTGCCTCCTAGTCTCAAATTTAAGCATATTTTCCACAACCTCTCCTCCCGATAGGTACTTCCTTTTGAAAAAGACATGTTTCAAAGTGATTAAATTCCTAGAATTTTGATGCCTCATTAGGTGAAAATATGCTAGGATATTTCTCATCCGAAGTTGAACCTGGTCTTGTCGTTATTTGAGCAGCCACCAAGTGCTGCTGCCAGAGAGAACATTTGGGAAGGACTCGATTACCATGACTTGAGAAGTTTTTACTTTGAGCTTGTTTCATGAACCCTTTAACTGTTGTCCCAATACCACATGGCATGTAGCTATATAGCCAGAAGAGGTGACTAAGTTCCAGTCCAGGATCACGTATTCAGATGTAATCTGTCTTACACAGGGAAACTTCTGTGAAGAAACAGGCAGAAAACTCAGGCTCTATTAATGAGACCATCATTCCGGCTCCAAACAATAAAGGAAGTACCCCTATAGTGAAGACTTCTACTTTCAAAGCTGAAGAGGAAGGCCCTCTTAACAACAGAGGATATCAAACTCAGAACAAAACGAATAACATGTTTGAGGAAGAGGCTAAGCGAGAACCACAGCTGGTGGGAGACCCTTGGGCAGAAGGAGACCCCAAAAAGAAGTGTATGAGAGACCTGGGAGAGAAGAGCAAGATAAGGAAAGTGGAGAAGGGGGACCCTGTGGTCCAGAATTACTTCCAGAGGTATGCAGAGGAAAGGAATTTTGAAGACTCCAAAGCAGCGTATCTAGAAAGGAAGGCTCTGTCAGAAAAGCCAAGCTGCCCGGGACTTTCGTCAGCAGAGAAAGAGACAAAGCAGCATTCCTTTAAAAAAACGTTGGCACCCAGTCTTAGCCAAAAGTCAGTCTATGAAAACACAAATAGCAAAGAAAAGGAAAAGGAGACATCGGTAGTCACCCAGAAGGCATCAACATGGAGCCGCCTAAGGCGGGGGATGGTCCAAGAGTGGCCGGCAGAAGCAACAGTCCAAGCCCAAGAAGAAGATAGAGCAGCCATGTTCATTCAGAGCAAATTCCGGGGCTATAGGAGGAGGCAGCAATTAAGGAAGGACAGGACGTCGTCTTCTACAAATCAAACAATTGCTGCAACACCGACCGAAGTAGCAAGAAACGTTCATGATCTGTATTCCTGTCCCACAAAACATGTGGAATCCTACAATTTCAGGACAAAGAATGACAAAGACCCAAAAGCAGTTTCAGAGAAAGAAGCATGTGATTTGGCCATCTTTTCAAAACAGGTATGTAAATAAACAAATTTGTTTACTAGTAAAAATCTCTGAGACCAACACAGGTAACAGATGTAGACCTATATAGCTCACAGATAACTGATACACTGTTTCATCTGTTCTTGTGAAACTGCAAACCTCTTTCATAATGTCTGAGGGGTTTTGCTATTAAATAGCCATAATTTGTGAAAACAATGTGTCATAAGAAATAATGTAAGATATGATAGAAACCTTGTATGATAAAGAGACGGGAAGTCATCCATTTATACAACTTACTAAAATCTTGGTATTTGGCAATGCAAATTTCCATAGCTGAGATCTTTCATTAAAGCTAAAAAAAAAAAAAAAGTTCGATAAATCCCCCAAAGTGTATGCTTTTTCTGCCCCAGATTTTGAGTAGACATCACTAGCCGTCAAAATTAGGCATGTAGCCCTACTTAGACGTATGTGCCACGAAGATGAAAATCCATATGTTACATCATGTCAATGAGGAACCGTAAAGAAAACCCACAAAGAAAGATTCCCTGTTGGAGAATATCTTGTGCCATGAGTCGGCATGTTTCCGTTGTTTCTAGAAGGTGGCTTTAGGGCTTCTCATGGGGTGTGCATGAAACACTGATAAATCAGTACTCTGGAGGGGGGCCACAGCGAGCAGCTCCCGGAAATGCCAATTCCAGATCTTGTTTTCCATCTAGGTGTTTGACCTTAAGTAAATCACTTTGTGTGTGTGCACCTTTATTTTCTGTAAAATGAAGCATTTTAACTAGATGACCTCTAAAATGCATATTATAAGTTAATATGCATTACCAGAATAATCAATAGTGTGTAAAAATCGTGGAAGAAATATCATTAGGGTGATATGAGTCTGGGTGGCTCAGTCGGTTAAGCGTCCAGCGCTTGATCTCAGCTCAGGGCTTGATCTCAGTGTTGTGAGATCAAGCCCTGCATCAGGGTCCATGCTGAGTGTGGAGCCTACTTTAAAAAAAGAAAGGGAAGGAGGGAGGGATGAATTTCACTATGAGTTAGATCAAAGAGGGACTGCCTAATACTCGTGGGTCCCTAAACTCTGCTTTTTGTCTCTGACAGTGAGTCCATGCAAAAGCACCGTAGCTGCCCTTGGACACCTCTTTCATGTTAGAGGTGTGGCCCAAACATCTGCAACTTCTGGCTGTTCCCAGAGATCTGTCAGTCCCTTCCTGTTCTATTTTTTAAGCACATTGGAATAGAGAGTTTAATATACATACAGTCTTTCTTTTCCTTGATGCATATGTTTGCTTACACCAAAGACCAGATTGGAGATTCGAATCCTGATCTGCTATGTGTCAGGCGTGGAGGAGATGCAGAATTTCCAAGCCATCTCCGTAGAGCTGGCTTGTAATGCCGCTGGAGTAGACGCAGTGCTCCCTGGGGATGAAGCTAGAGGCACAAAAGCAGGAGCCACACATGCAGCCCAGCAGTACAGCCGTGTTAACAGAGCCCAGAGGCAGACCAGATGGAGGCAGAGGGGCCAGAGGGAAGGAGAGAAGAGTGGCCTGAAGTCAGGCTGAGAACACTGGAAAGGAAAGGATGGGCTTAACACCATCCAAGACAACAGAGGGTTTGTGCGGATTAAGCTCTGCCGAGTGATAGGGACAGGGGGCAGGTGTCAGGAACCCCAGGAGGAATGGATCATGACAGATCGCTTCAAGTAGCACAACACGTTCGGCAGTTTTCAATGGAAAATGTGAGATACGCACGTAATACAAAGAGGGCGGAGGCTTGGTCAGGTGAGGACTTTTCCAGACCTTGGATTTTTAGAGCAGGGTCAGGGTGGGCTCTGGAGAAGATCCCAGGGACTGTCAATCAGGCTTTTACCAGACCCCAGGGTACCTGTGGAGCCCTCTGAATTCTTTTCCTTGATTTAATCTGACACATGACCTTCTTTTTAGATATCACAATTATCTGAAGAATATTTCATTCTGCAGAAAAAACTGAATGAAATGATTTTGTCACAGCAACTGAAGCCTCTCTATCTGGGTGTCTGTCCTCATAAGCCAATTAATAGACGAGTTTCTTCTCAGCAGTTCCTCTCAGGTAAAAATCAGTAGAGTTAGAACCTCCTGAAGGGAAAGGCGGTGCTGGATACTTTATTGTTTCTGACCTTTATTATATGGCAGGCTTGAGGTAACTATGTTCTAACAGTTTTGGGGAGAACCTTCATTTCATTCCATTTTTCATAAATGGATAAAAACTTTTCCAGAATGTTCCACACACCTCCTGTTTTCTCTGACTTCACTCTCCTCCCTTTTCTTTTTTTTTTTTTTTTCTTTTTTCTCTGTATATACACTTTAGCTAGAACTTGGCCTATGGCACCAGAAGGGAATAGAAGGGCATGGAGTTTGGGGCAGTGGGGCAGGGTGGAGGCTTGATCAGAGGGAGCAAAAAAAGAAATATAGTTATGCCTTTTGTCAGTGCCTGCGACCTTGAGTAGGGAAGGTTCCAGTCTCCGTTCAGTTGTACAAACCCAAATGCTTTATTACATTTTCTTCTGATCAACTTAAGTGGCACTCTGCTTCCATTTCACCAAACTGGTAGGGGACTCACACTCAGTATTTATCAGGCCTTACCCTCTCCAAGGCTGTGCAAAGGCCCTGCAGCATTATACACCCACCAAAGGATCAGGTGGAGTCCAAGGTCACTAGTTATCTGCCCACAGAATTACTGTTGGGACACCCACCTCCTCGCTGGCCTCATGGCCCCTTCACGTCAGGAGCTATCGCATACCTGGAAACTGCAGGGGCTCCTGGAAATGGTCAACTGGGGAGTCTCACTCGGTCCACACATACTCCAGGGAGCCATCTTCTCTGAAGCCTTATCCCCTCCCCAGCAGGCAGCCGCTGATGGCCCTGCTGACCTCGGTCTGGGAGAATCTGTATTTATTATCCCTCACATTCTTTCAGGCGTCACACTCTCTCTCACCACCACTCTTCCAGGACCTGGAAGTGCTGCTCACCTCATGCAGCTTCTGTGAAAATCCCTTAGGCAAGAAAATACTAAGAGGAGCCTGGCCATCTGTCTGATACGGAAGGAAGGGAGGGAAAACATCTTAATGCTTCGGTCACTTATGCTTTCACATTATTTTCAAATCAAAAGCTGTAGTGAAGCTTTAAAAAAAAAAAAAAAAAAAAAAAAAAAAAGTAGCTCTTTGGCACTTTCTAGCCGCTGCTCTCAGGCACTGGCCCAGAACCCCTTGCAGTTAAGACAACAAGTCAGAGCCCAGATGCCCTTTGGTTTGGTGGCTCCTATGACGTGTGCCCAGATGACCTGCTGACAGAGGGGGAAGGTGGGGACTTCGGCTTTCCTCTTGGTTATATGAGTAGGAGCCCTGGTAAGTGCAGGGAAGTGAGGTGCTGGTGGTTGGGGAGCAACGGAGGGCAGGGGTGTTCCCTGTGTATGTGGCTCAGCCCTGTGCTTAGGCGGAAAGGAGGGGTGGGGCAGGGAGGTGGCTTCCTAGGGAGAGAGGAAGATAGGGAGGGAGGAGAGGCTACTGATGTTCTGCTATGACTTGCACTTTTAAACATCTCGGACTCTGTGTGTGTGTGTGTGTGTGTGTGTGTGTGTGTGTGTGTCGCATGCGTGTTTAATAAAAACTGTATATATGTAAGGCATACCACTTGATGATTTGATACAAAAACCACACAGCAAAATGATTACGACAGCCACGCTACCTGCTATATCTTCTCTTCACATAGTTACCATATGGTGTGTGTGAATGATGTGAGCGCCCAAGATGTAATCTCTTAGCCGATTTCCAGTATTTAGTACAGTATTATAAACTGTAATCACTGTGCTCTGTATTAGATCTCTAGTCTTATTTATCCTATGCAACCATGTGCCTATAACCCACATCTCCTCACATCCTCCCAGCTCCCCGTGGCTGCTAACCACAGTTCTACTCTCTGCTTCCGTGCATTTGCTTTTTTTTAGATTCTACATATAAGATCATGCATTTTTTTCTTTCTGTGTTTCATGTATTTCATTTAGCTTAATGTCTTCCAGACTTACTCATGTTTTCACAAATGGCAAGATTCCCTTCTTTCTCATGGCCAAGTAATACTCCATTGCGTATGTGTGTCCATGCATGCTGTGTCTTCTTTATTCATCTGTTGGTGGAGACGTTGGTTGTTTCTGTATCTTGGCTATTGTGAGTAATGCTGTGGTGATCATGGGAGCACAGATATCTCTTTGAGGTACTGATTTCATTTCCTTTGGTTATGTACCCAGAAGTGAGATTGCTGGATCGGAGGGTAGTTCTAGTTTTCTTTTATTGAGGGACCCCCATATTGTTTTCCAGAGTGGCTGCACCAATTTGCATTCCCACCAACAGTGTATAAGTATTCCCTTTCTCCACATTCTGGCCATAGTCGTTTCTCTTGTCTTCTTGATAATATGCCTCCTAACAGATGTTGAAATAATATCACATTGTGATTTTGATCTGCATTTTCTGGATGATGAGTGATATTGAACACCTTTGCATGTACTATTGGCCATCTGTATGTCTTTGGAAAAATGTCACTTTGGATCATTTGCCATATTTTAAACTGGGGTTGCTTGTTTTCTCACTAACAAGTTGTGTGAGTTCCCTATATATTTTGGATATTAACTCTTTATCTGATATTCACTCTCTATCAGATAGTTTGCAGATACCTTCCCCTACCTATACACTGCCTTTTTATTTTGTTGATGGTTTCTTTTGCTGAGCAGAAGCTTTTTTGATAGTTTTCTAAGCTTTGCATGTCATATCCAAAAAACTATTGCCAAAGCCGATGTCAAGGAGCTTGTTCCCTATGTCTTATTCTAGAATTTTTGTGGCTTCAGGTTTTATGCTTAATTGTTTAATCCATTTTGAGGGGTTTTTTTTGTGCACTGTAAGATGAGTCCAGTTCCAGTTTCATTTTTTTCCAAGTGGATATCCAGTTTTCCCAGCACCATTTGTTGAAGAGACTACCTTTTCCCCTTTGTGTCCACTGGGTGCCATTGTCAAAAATTAGTTAACCATATATGCCTGGGTTCGTTTCTGGGTTCTATATTCTGTTACATTGATCTTGGTGCCTGTTTTTATGCCAACATCATACTCTTTTTTTTTAACATCATACTTTTTTGATTAACTTTTTAATATAGCTTGGAATCAGGAAGTATGATGCTTCTAACTCAGTTTTTCTCAAAAGTCTTTGTTGGGGACTTTAAAAATAACTAAAGCAGCAGAATATTATTTGAAAGTTGAATTCATTCACTTTATTCCTTTTTTTTAAGATTTTATTTATTGGACAGAGAGAAACACAGCTAGAGAGGGAACACAAGCAGGGGGAGTGAGAGAGGGAGAAGCAGGCTTCCTGCTGAGCAGGGAGCCCGATGTGGGACTCATTCCAGGGACTCCAGGATCATGACCTGACCTGAAGGCAGACACCCAACAACTGAGCCGCCCAGGTACCCCTCGTTCACTTTATTCTTCAATCTGACATTGTTTTTAAATGGACCTAAGAAAAATACCAGAAATAAATTTTTAGCTTACATGGAAAGGATTGTAATTCAGTGACATTTCTTTAACTTCAGGTTTAGAGGAGAGCCTTTTCGTTCTATCCACATATTGGGAGGTTACATACTCTACTCTGCTTTCTTAAGGCTAACTTGACAAACATCTGAGTTGTCCTGTGTCTCAGAGAGTAGCAGGGGAAAAGCCCACAAGAGAGTGTGAAGTGGCCTAACAAGACAGAAGGATCTGGGTGGACCTGAGAGCCCAGAGCTAAGGAGAAAGGGAGGACATTGGCAGAAGGTAGTAAATGCCAGTGATCAGAGACTAGGGAGTAGTTTCCCTCAGCAGATGCCAACGAAAATTTAAGTTGTAGCTACAGAGCCGATGGACTGACTTCACTGATGCTGTGAGGTTGCAAAAGCCCCCCACCCTCACTCCCAACTTGGATGTGGCCCCAGGGGAAAAAGAGGAGGGTCGGAAATCTAAATGACTAAGTTTACTTGGAAGACATGAAGAAAATTGAAAGAGACTGAGTTTAACTCAGATTCACTGAAAATAATGGAACACTTGGGGCTCCTGGATGGCTCAGTCAGTTGAGTAGCTTGTGTAGCTGACTTGTGATTTCCGCTCAGGTCATAATCTCATGGTTATGGGATCCGCCCTCCCCCTCATACTATATCAGCCCTGGGCTCAGTGGGGAGTCTGCTTGAGATTCTCTCCCTCTGCCCCCTTCTACTCACTCACACACACGCACTCTCTCTCTCAAATAAATGAATAAATTTTTAAAAAATAATAATGTAACACTAGAAAATGGAAATGAGCACTAAGAGGTAAAAATTAAGTCTAGTTGTAGGAAAATCATGTTGCATTCTTGTACGTCTGAATTTTTGTCCACTGAAAACTCAACTCTGCAATAGACAACAGCATTTTTGAAAGATCTTTCCAGTTGCATTGTAGGGATAGCATTTGATGGCACAAAGGATACACATGGAGGGCCCGCAATGTATATAGTGGTTTGGATGCAGTGGTGGCTGAGGTGGTGACTGTGAGAGGCCAAGTTTAGTCGATAGAAGACCTACTAGCGAGGCAGGTGGATGATAAGTGTGTAGCTATGGAAGCCACACGATCATTCGGGAAGTCCACTGACCTTGAGAAGAGGAGAGCGCCTAGAGCAGGAGTTCAGACCCGTAGAGATCATGGAGAGAAGAACCAGCAAAGAGGAGCATCCAGAGAGGTGGGAAGAACATGGCGGATCCCAGTACCCTAGAAGGTCCAGGAATAAGATTTTTAGGGTGCCGTGTAGGGTGATGCTGACAGAACAGTTAAGAAGAGGATTATAAAATCTCCATTGAATTTCCATGCATTGACAACTACTTACTAAATCCCCAGAGCGTTTTTTTTTTTTTTAATGTTAGAATAGATACAAATGGAAAAGGGGGTGCAATTAATCATTATGCTACATTTGGGGAAATTTCAGCCACAACATCTGCTAGGCTTTATAATTGGATATAAGCTATATTTATGTGTTTTAAAGATCTATGCAACTTAAAAAAATTTTTTTGAATAGTTTATGGAAGTGTATGGCAAATATAGTTTAAAGAATTCCAGCTGAGGGACGCCTGGGTGGCTCAGTCAGTTAAGCATCTGCCTTCAGCTCAGGTCATGATGCCAGGGTCCCGGAATCAAGTCCAGCATGGGGCTCCCTGCTCAGTGAGGAGCCTGTTTTTCCCTCTGCCTATCATTTCCCCTGCTTGTGTGCACTCTCTCTCTTTCTCTCTCTCTATCTCTGACAAATAAACAAAATCTTAACAAATATTTATTTATTTTAGAGAGAGTGTGGCAGGGGCCGGGGGCAGAAAGAAAAGGAGAGAGAGACTAAAGCAGACTCTGCTGAGCACAGAGCCCAGTTTGATCTCACAATCCTGAGATCATGACCTGAGTCCACACCAAGAGTCAGATGCTTAACCGACTGTGCCACCAGGCGCCCCAGGCAAAAACAATCTTATAATATATAGAAGTCCTGTCTCCTCAGATCATCGGAATTACTAAGCACCGACTTTGGCAGCTGCCCTCACCTGTGGAGGCAGATGAAGCTGATGCACTCTTAGCTCAGGTTTTCAGTACTGACCTTCATGGCGAACGGTGCCTCCCCATGAAAAATTGCACTTGGGAAACCAGTATCAAGCTCATTAATAAGGGGAAATGATGTCCCCATCATGACAATAAGCCAGAGTCACCTGAAATTTTAATTTTCTCATAATTCTCAAAAATCTATGGACTTCTCCCATTATTTGCTACTCCAGACTGTTGTAGGGCTCCATAGGCTTGAGCTGGATTCTGTAAAGTGGCGTGGGAGAACTTACCTATTCTAAAAAAAGCCCTAGAAAACATGGATAGTTCGTGAAGATAATTAAATTTTTCTTTTCTTTGTTTAAAGATTTTATTTCTTTATTTGAGAGAGAGCGCACGAGTGGAGAGGAAGGGGCAGAAAGTGAGGGATAAAAGGACTCTCCACTGGGCAAGGAGCCCTGATGAGGGATTGGGTCCCAGGACCCTGGGATCGCGGGGCCTGACCCAAAGGCAGCCACTTAACCAACTGAGCCACCCAGGTGCCCCGATAATTCAATTTTTCAAGTTAACTTTAATAAGCTATAACCTTTTTCTGCAAGATTTCTCTCTCTGTGAGATGTATTTTTAATGTGCACAAGCATCAAGGTAAAATAATGTCTAAGTGAAGACTGAGCAGCTAGTTATGAAATTTAAAAATAAGGTAAGTACATGAACTACTTATTTTATATCTTTGTTTTGATAACAGTTTTAATAAATTAAAACTGATAGGCGCTATGTGCACTTGCATTTCTGTTGAGAGAAATGTGGTGTAGGGTATGTATACCTAGAGCATAGCCATCGGATCATACATCCTACTACATTCTGTTGTATTCATAAGTATACGATGACATTGTGTTATTTCTCCCTGCCTGGTGTTTTGCGGGGGGGATGTTTTTCTTCCTAATTATGGTACACCTGGCAGTGTGTTTTGACCACTGTGAAGAGAAGAAAAAAGATTAATTGCAGGACAAATGAATTCTGGGAACACAAAAGCATTATTCTCTTTCTTTGGTTTTACAAAAAAGCTGTGACTATCCAACAGGCTGTAATTTTTTAATGGGTTGCCAGGTTTACAAATGAGGATGCTATTATAATTCTCATGCTTCATTTACATAATATCAACAGGAAATTCAGCACTAGATCAAAGCAGCCCCTTGTCATGTACACATAGAGTGGATATAATACAAATGCTTTTAGGTTGTTTTGAGAGTAAATGTCAGGGAAGAAAATCACATTTTTCCATTGATTTCTAAATTTTTATGGCATTGAGACTCATGCAGCCACCCTTAATCTGTTTGGTTATTATGATGCAGATTTGATCTGCTTTATTTTTTAGGATTGCCTATCACCTTGCCATTGTGATGCTAACACCTAGAAATGCATTTTGGAAACTCTCCAATATGTGTCCACTTGTATCTGTAAACATGTTCACATTCATGTGAAAGCCAGGTAGCTCAAATAATATTGGCTTATATATTTTATAGAAGTATTTTTTCAGTAAGAGTAAAAAATAAAGAGATTTCAGAAGTTATATTGCCTCCCACCCAGTACTATCTTCCTGAGTTTATTCACTGTTCCTCTTTCTTCATAAGAAGTAATGCTAACTCTCAAATTCTCTTAAGAAAAAACGTCAGTATATAAAATTAAATGACTTTATTTACAATCTTACAATTCAGTTAGGATCCTTTAATGACATATTAAATACTAATCCTGTAAAGGAGTTTATCTCACATAAGTTTACAGTCTGAAGTATGGAATTCTGATGCGTTAACTGAATTAGTTCAGACAAAACACTTGACCCAGAAGCGTTTGATGGAAGCAGCTGCACTTTTTGCACTCAAATTATTTCCCCTCATTCTATACTTTTATCTGCTCTAAACTGTAGAGGACATAGAGCTAACGTGGCCTCACATGTAGCTAATATACTTCCCCTCAACTTCCCATTAAAGTTTTGATTAAAATGCACCTAAAAAGACCAATAATATCATCAGCATTGGAAACTGAGTTTCTTCTTTACATATTTTGTACTTAGCTACCTGACATCAATTCAAAGACAAATTCTATAACATAGTTAATACAATAGTATAATCAACACAGCAAATTCTTGTCTATTTATAATTTCATATCCTATACAGACAATACCTTTTTTTACAATATCTAGTGTATTTTTAAAAATTGTTCTTTTTAAGTTTTTATTTAAATTCCAGTTAGTTAACATACAGTGTAATGTTAGTTTCAGGTGTTCAATACAGTGATTCAATACTTCCATATAACACCCAGTACTCACCAGAGATGGAATACTATTAATATTTTCCTTTGCCTTTTGCCTCTGTTGGTCTCTCTCCTCTTTTGTTTCTTCTAACTAGACATACTAGGCCAGTCCACAAACTCCCCAAAATCATACTCAAACCAGATTACATTTTCTAACCATAATGCAATTGAAACAGAATTGAAAAACATAAATCAGCAAATTAAAAATCAGTAAGATAATATGAAGTAAATAAATTATAATTAGAGCTATAAATGATTTTGAATTAATAAAAATGGGAGTAGCCACATATAAAAACTATGAATGAAATGCAGCCAGGTCTAAACTCATAGAAAAAGTCTAATCATTAAATGTTTTCATTATTAGCTGAGAGAAAATAATGAAAAAATAATGTAAGTTGAGAAATTTTTAAAGGGAAATTCAAGGCTATTCAAAACCAGGAAAAACAAAAAAAATAATTACAATATGACACAAATACTATCTAAATGAAGCTAAGATATTTGCTTTATTTGAAAATAATTTGATAATAATTTGAAAATGAAACAACAAAATTCCTGACTAGTTACTTAAAAAAGAATCCACAAAAAAAATTAGAAATAAAAACAGTATAACAAATGTAGTCAATAATACTAAAATCTTACCATACTATAAATGCAGTCAATTTCACAAGAACAACTTGGGGATAAAATATCAATTTCTGAAAAGAAATCAGTCAACATGATGATGTGTCTGTCAAAGAAAAGTTGACAAGAACTCAGTATTTTAGGTGATTGCATTTCAAATTCATGAGACAAGTAATTCCATGTTTCTCATCTGAGAAAAAAAAAGGATAATATAGAAAATTATCTATTTTATGAAGGTCATGTACCCTGAAACCAAAGTCTAACAAGTAACATTTTAGAAAGGAAGGAAGGAAGGGAGGGCAAGAGGAAAGGAAGGAAACTATGAGTCAATCTCACAGATTAGAGGTAAAACTCCTAAGTGCAGTACTAATTGAGTGCAATATTACATTAAAAGACTGTCTAAATAGCACATATTAATGGAACACGGTATCAAAAGGTCAAAAGAAAAAAATCATCTTGATAAACACTGAAACAGTTTTCAATAAAATAATACCTCGTCCTGATGAAAAGCAAAACTCTTAGTAAATTAAAAATAGGAGATTCTGTAACAATATCAAGAATACACTTCTTAAGCCAATTGTCAACATCATTATTTCCTGTAAAACACTGGAAGCAGTTCCATTAGAAAGCAGGATTAAGATAAGGATGCTAGTGACTATACTTTTTGACATTGTTTCAGAATTTCTACCTGATGTAATGAAACAGCAAACAGAAGTTTCTTTTCTTTTTAACTTTTTAAAAATTTTTATTTACTTAATTTATTTTTGAGAGAGAGAGCATGAACACAAGTGGGGAGAGGGGCAGAGGGAGAAGCAGACTCCCTGCTGAGCAAGGAGCCCAATGAGGAACTTGATCCCAGGACCCTGGGATCATGACCTGAGCCAAAGGAAGATACTTAAATGACTGAGCCATCCAGGTGCCCCAATAAACAGAAGTTTCTATAAAAGCATAACTATTGAAAAGGAGAAGCTGTAAGGGTATTAGTAGACAACATGAATTTTGATCTTAAAAATGCAAAGAGTGAACCAAAATAATTGGTACTAACAATATAATTCAGCAAGGATATATATGTGGATAGATAAGTAGATATTCTTTCCTATAAAAGTATATACTGGGGAAAGAGCACATTGGAAATAATAGCCAAAAAAAAGTGGGAGAGCTTGAAATAAAACTGTCAAGAAAACCACAAAGAGACAAAAAGATGTAGATAATGTAATGGCATGCTGTGTTTCTGGATTGGAACATAAGATATTGTAAATAGGACTATTCTACAATTAATTTCTAGGTTTAAAAAGAAAACTGCATTCAATCTCTATGAGATTTTCTTCAGAATTTAAGATGTCCCTAAAGATCATTTATAAATTTCAGGAAAAAAAGAATAATTACAAATGAGGACTTCCTTTATTAGATAGTAAAATGAGTGATGTAAAGCTATAATTAAAACCATATGCCTCTTTTATAAAAATCAACCACAGACTAATGAAATAGGATAACCCTAAAATTGACCCTAATATGTATAAAAACCTGTCACAAAAAGATACCCAGCAAAACAATAAGAAATAAATGGATAATGCTTAAAATTTTTCTGATGTGGATAGAAGAAATAAGATAATCATACTTCAGGCTGGATACCCAAATATTTCCCAGACAAATTAATGATTTCATTGTAAGAAATAAACCAAAAGCAACCAAAATGATATGAACTGAGTCTACACAATCTCTGCTTAGGAAAGGATAAAACGTAAGAAATAATAAAAGGAAGTAAAAAGAAGAGATGGTCTAGCTTTGGACTGCATAAACATTTAAACCTTTGAGAGATTATAAAGTGTCATTAGAAGTAAAAGATGGAAGAGCATTCCATGCTCATGGATCAGAAGAATAAACATTGTCAAAATGTCTATACTGCCCAGAGCAATCTATACTTTCAATGCCATTCTGATCAAAATTCCACCAGCATTCTTCAAAACGCTGGAACAAACAATCCTAAAATTTATATGGAACCAAAAAAGACCCGGAATCACTAAGGACTTGCTAAAGAAGGAAAACAAAGCTGGGGGCATCATGTTACCTGACTTCAGGCTTTATTACAAAGCTGTGATTACCAAGACAGTATGGTACTGGCACAAAAACAGAGAAATAGACCAATGGAACAGAGTGGAGAGCCCACATATGGACCCACAACTCTATGGGCAAATCATCTTTGACAAAGCAGGAAAAAATATCCAGTGGAAAAAATACTGTCTCTTCAATAAATGGTGCTGGGAAAATTGGACAGCTACATATAGAAGAATGAAACTAGACCATTCTCTTACACCACACACAAAGACAAACTCGAAATGGATGAAAGACCTCAACGTGAGGCAGGAATCCATCAAAATCCTGGAAGAGAACATAGGCAGTAACCTCTTTGACATCGGCCACAGCAACTTCTTCCAAGACACGTCTCCAAAGGCAAAGGAGACAAAAGCGAAAATGAACTTCTGGGACTTCATCAAAATAAAAAGCTTCTGTACAGCAAAAGAAACAGTCAACAAAACAAAGAGACAACCCACAGAATGGGAGAGGATATTTGCAAATGACACTACAGACAAAGGGCTGGTATCCAAGATCTATAAAGAACTACTCAAACTCAACACCCAAAAAGAAGATGAACACATCAAAAAATGCGCAAGAGACATGAAGAGGAACTTCTCCATAGAAGATATACAAATGGCTAACAGACACATGAAAAAATGTTCAGCATCACTAGCTATCAGGTAAATTCAAATCAAAACCACACTGGGATACCACCTTACACCAGTCAGAATGGCCAAAATTAACAAGTCAGGAAACAACAAGTGTTGGAGAGGCTGTGGAGAAAGGGGAACCCTCTTACACTATTGGTGGGAATGTAAACTGGTGCAGCCACTTTGGAAAACAGTGTGGAGATTTCCTTAAAAAATTAAAAATAGAGCTGCCCTATGACCCTGCAATTGCACTACTGGGCATTTACCCCAAAGATACAGATGTAGTGAAAAGAAGGGCCATATGTACACCAATGTTCATCGCAGCAATGGCCATAATCACCAAACTGTGGAAAGAGCCAAGGTGCCCATCAACAGATGAATGGATAAAGAAGATGTGGTACATATATATAATGGAATACTATGCCTCCATCAGAAAGGATGAATATCCAACTTTTGTAGCAACATGGACTGGACTGGAAGAGATTATGCTGAGTGAAATAAGCCAAGTAGAGAAAGTCAAGTACCACATGGTTTCACTTACTTGCAGTGCATGAGGGGTAACCTGGAGGACAGTGGGAGAAGGAAAGTAAATGGGAAGTAGGGTAATTCAGGGAGAGAAACGAAACAACAGAGACTTTGGACACAGAAACAAACTGAGGGACTTGGAGGGAGGGGGTGGAGGGATGGGAGAGCCTGGTGGTGGGTACTGGGAGCACCTAGTGCATGGAGCACTGGGTGTGGGGAAAGGGGAATGAATCTTGGAACACTGGAAAATAAAAAACTAAAGTAACAATAAAAAAAATAAAAAAATAAAAAAAAAAGAAGAAGCTAAAGAACCAAACGCAAGATAAGAAAATTGGAACAAACAGGTACCTGGGCTCAGGTCATGATCCTGGAGACCTGGGATGGAGCCCCGCATTGGGCTCCCTGCTCGGCGGGAGGCCTGCTTCTCCCTCTCTCACTCCCCCTGCTTGTGTTCCCTCTCTAGCTGTGTTTCTCTCTGTCAAATAAATAAATAAAATCTTAAAAAAAAGAAAATAAAAGAAAATTGGAATAAATGGAAAAGGTGAACACATGCATTGCACAAAGGGCTCTTATAAATAATTGGGAAAAACATTAACATCCCCAATGGAAAAATTGGCACAAGACGTTGATTAATGCAAATGGAAGATGAGAATATATATGATCACCCTAGATATAGAAATACAAGTTAAAACAAGTTTTAGCAAAATGGCAAGGATGGATAAATATTTAACAGTGATGAGAATGTGCTAATTTATTCTCAAACACTAATGGTAAGACTATAAAGTCAATGCTTTGAAAAGCGATTTGACAATATAGAAAAAAATGGAAATGGGTTTGCATCGTTGACCCACTAAACCCACTTAGGAGGACATAGCCTAAGGAAACAACTGAGAAAGAAAAATTTATGTACTGGCAAAAAGTGAAATGAGACAAGAAAATGATTAATAAGTAATGACACATCCATAGATGGAATATTAACAGCCCCTAAAATTCATTTTTCAAAGAATAACCTTGGCAAATGGCTAGCTAACCTAACTACAGGATAAAATAATACAGAATTGGAATTTGAGTACTGTGAAAAATCAGCTTAACCTTCCTCCCTGCGAGGTGGTTCATTAAGAAGAGCACCTAGAAAAAAAAAAAAAGAAGAAGAGCACCTAGGCAAAAGGTTCTAGAAAAGCCAAGTGTACTGGCTGAGGGAGAACCAGGTGCTCACTCTCCAGCAAAGTGGACCCTCACCATCCCTCGCTGACTTCGGCCTTCAGAGTCTACTTCTGCATAAAATTATAATGTTACTGCAACCTGGTACAGAGCCTCTACTGCCATGTGTGGGAAGACTAGAAGATCACCCCCACATATGTGTTGCCAGGCTGCTTGAGTCACTGAAAGCTTGCCTGACATTTCCTCCGGCCATGCTCTGGACCAGGCAGGCTCTAGTCACGAATAATGGCTTGCTACCACTAGGATCCAATGTCATCTCACCTGGACAGGAACCACCAAATCTGCGTGTTACAAAGTAGGAGCAGAGGGCAAGAAGAGACTAAATGTTGCTTGTTTAAAATCAGACAATGTTATTCTATTCTGTGTTTTCCAAAGGCCAATCTGAGAAAATGACTGTGAACAGTCAATAAATACCTTTCAAAAATTGGGCTCTTTGGGAAAAATTAACATTAGTTCCCCCTCAGGCTATCTACTCAGATATTTTTCAGATGGATTAAGATCTTCTGTTCTTGAAAAAACAACCAAGATGTAATGAGGGGGAGTAGCCCTACCACTCTCCGGGCAAGTAGGCATGTGTTTTGTTGTCTGACCGTCTCCATAGTCCCATGGACAGTCACACACAGGACACGTGCTCCCAGTTCAGCATGACAGCCGCCACCCCCCGCAGAGAAGGCACTGTCGAGATCCAGTATCACGGTGTGTACTCTCACACACCTCTGTGAGGGCGCCCTGCTCTGATGACTGTGCACAAGTATGCAAGACAGCTGCCAGGACATAACTAGCCCACGGAAGAACAGAGCTAGTCTTCCAGGACTCTAGTCTAAGACCTTAGCCCAACAGGGATGCCAGAGAGGCTTCATTCTCTTCTGTTTCTCCTGTGCTATAACTAGAATAGACATGAGGGGCAGGCTTGGGCGAGGGGCAGCACCTTACCTAAACCTAGGAACACAGTTTAAAAACCAAATGCTCAGTTTTCAAGGTTCTGGATATGAGTGCAAGGTGCCCAAATCAGGGAGTTGCAAAAAGCTTCAAAGCCCATGCTCTATAGATTAAGCGCAGGTTTACATTGGCTCTGGGACATCTGGGTTTGGTTGGTAGAGAACAAGCCAAAGGAGTGGCTTGAGCAGTACTAAATGGGGGTGGAGAAGGTCAGAGGAAGCCTGTGAGTCAGATCCAGGCAATGGGAAGGCATCCCCAGAGTGCTAAGGACACTCAGAGCAGAAGCTCCTCCCCTTACAACCTTTCACCTTGGGCAAACCATAGAGTAAAGCGAGTGGCCAAGTCCAGAGTAACCATGAGAAATGAAAATATCTCCAGACCGTGCACTGTGCAAGGGAGAGGGGAGCAGTGTAGACTGAACTGTATGCAGTCTCTTCCACACTGGCTGGCCTGGCTGTGGAAACAGCATCTTCTGGAAGGCAGGTTGCAACCCTGAATGCATGAATCCTGCCTTTGACATGCAGCAAAGAATATTCCTCCCTTCTAAGATTTCCTATAGGTCAGATGCATTGCTTAAAGGTCACAGACTGTCCGCAGTAAATAGAAATTTACAAACAACTTAAAAAACTGATTTCTTAAAAAAATTACAATAACAGAAGTGCCCTTCTGTTCTGCTAATATCTGATTCAGATGTGATCCTTATGCAGATTATACTCTGAATGTATGCTTAAGTAAAATAGTTACTTATCATTAAAATGAGAATAATATGGAGATATACGTTTCTAAAGCAAATATTGCCAATGAGTTTTAAGCTTTCTTCCAAAAATATGATGTATATATATACATGTATAAGTGTCCTTTCTATATTCAAAGAAATGTGCATTCCTGGTAAACTAAAGCACCTATTACGAGAGCTACAGTATAAATAAATATTTCACCTTTTGGCTGTTTAATGTAGCAATAACCTTTACAAGCTAATATTTATCATGCACATCACACAGAACAGTCACAAACCTAATTTTGCTGCTGCCAACATTGATATGCTGCTGATAATTTGGGATTACAAATGTTTGTGTCACTTTTGTAATTAGGAGTTAGAATGACATTAGCAGACAGTGTTTGTACTCCCCCCAAAGAACAGAAATTTAGAGGGCAGAATCACCTTGCCTTTCTGGTACACTCATATGTTGATAAAGCTCATGGGAAGTTTGCTCTTCAAAAACACGAAACAGTCTGGGAAAATTTAATTTAAATGCAATCAGACCCTGTTGAACACACTCATCAATAATTTTCACTGACTGGATGCCCACTTTGCATGGCAATATCTTAAGTGAGACACCTTTTAAGAACATTCAGCCCTCTGCTTCACATTATCCTGGTGAAGGAAAAAGTGCACTAACACGAGAGCAGATTCTGCAAGATACAAGAATTAAACAGAAATTCCTAAAATTCAACATATTTTGATATTTTTTATCTCTAATATACACACAAATGCGTATTTGTAGCTTTCTATAAATGAAGTAGTTTTTGGTTTTACCTTTTTTTCCCTGTTTCCTTCCCCCTGTTCTCCTCCCCAACCCATATTACCCGCCCCCTCAAGAGAACCCTTATGCTAAAGTCTGTATTCTTTCATGGCTTTTGTAGATATATGCATGCATTTATGCACATACACATGCAGAGATTTTTGTCATTGTTTTATATAAATAAGATCATAATATAAATACTTATACATCTTGCTTTTCTCCTTCAGTTCCTTAGCAGGAGTCCCTGCACACCGGTAGCATAGCTAGAACTCATTCTTTTACTGGCTATATAATATTTCATGTGTATATTACAGTGATTTATATAAACGTTTCTCTCACTAGATATTCACTGTTTAAGTCTTTGGCTGCTATGAAAAATGTTGCAGTAAACATCTTTGAAAATGTCCTGGTATGCCAGGATATTAGTTTCGTGGGATAAGTTCCCAGGGTGGGGTTATTGAGTTGAAAGGTACGTTTAGTTTTGATAGACTACTTTCCCAAAAGGCCTAATAATCGACATTTCCTTCAACAATTTGTGAGAACATTCTTTTTTTTTTACATCCTGTTCAGTACTGTTGTCCTTCTTCTTAACCTTTGTTAATGTGCCTAAAGTAAAATATTTTCTTGTTATTTTAACCTGTATTTCCTTGTCTACGAGCCAGCTCAGGTGCCTTACTGTGCTTATTGATTTTCTGGATTTGCTCATCTTGAACTTTCTACTTATGGCTTTTGCCCTTTTTTCTGCTGGTCTGTATTTTTATAGTCATTTGCTTGCACTTTTATGTATTACAAATCCCATCTCTTGACTTGTCGTTCATATGGTAAATATTGTTTTCCAAATCTATATTGTGTCTTCTGATGTTGTTGCCATATTAAGGCCTTTATGTATTTTTTTTAAAGATTTTATTTATTTGACAGAGAGAAACACAGCCAGAGAGGGAACACAAGCAGGGGGAGTGAGAGAGGGAAAAGCAGGCTTCCTGAGCAGGGAGTCCGATGTGGGGCTCGATCCCGGGTCTCCGGGATCATGACCTGAGCCGAAGGCAGTCGTTTAACCAGCTGAGCCACCCAGGAGCCCCAGGCCTTTATCTATTTTAATAGTCAAACATGTCTATTTTTCTGTGACTTCTGGATTTTGGTTAAGATAGTTCTACCCCTAGATTGTTCCTGAAGTCCTCTGGGTTCTCTTTCAAGAGTTTTATTGGTTCTTCTATTTACACTTGTCTTGAAAGCATCAGGAATTTATTTTCCTATAAACAGTGATAGTGGTGATCCAGTTAAGAAAATTCAATTACTGCTCTGTATCTGAGCTAAACTGGAATCCATCTAACCTCTTAGCATCTCCAAACACCTACCACATGGAGAACAACCGTGAAAAGGCAGGAGGACGTCAAAACCTAAGTCCTGATCTCCACCACTCAAAAACTTATGGCTCCACTATAAAAGAAATCACGGGTAAAAATAATAAGATTTTATATGTTTGTCTCGGGCTGCATAACAAATTCCACAGACAGGAGCTTAAACAACAGAAATTTATTTCCTCTCAGTTCTGGAGACTAGGAACCCAAGATCAATATGTTGGCAAGGTTGGTTTCTTCTGAAGCTTTTCTCCTTGGCTTATAGATGGCAGTCTTCTTCCTGTGCCTTTATGTGGTCTTCCCTCTGTTTGAGTCTATAACTTAATCTTCTCTTCTTGTAAGAACCCAGTCATATTGGATTAGGGCCCATCCTTGTCACCTCACTTTCTCCAGTCATATTCTAAGATACTGGGGGTTAGGTCTTCAACATGTGAATTTTGAGGGGATGCAACTCATTTCAAATGATCTGTACAGCCTGTAAGTAGTCTTGTGTCCTTGAGAGGCGGGTCACTGGACAGTCGGTGAGAGCTCTGTGGAAAAGCATGCTTAAGATTTCAGTGAGATGATGAAAAGCTTTTCTATGAGAAAATGAGATTAAGCAAAATGATGGTCATAAACATGGTGTGTCACAGTTTTCCAGTGAGGTAAGTAGACTGAACTGAGGTGATAGTTCATTTTGGGGGGAGGTGGGTTATAAAATTGAAACTGCTGAAATTGTAAGTAATCTGGATTTAGGAGAAGTTTAGACTTAATCAAAGAAGCAAAAAAAGAAGATATCATAAACTTTTGAAAAGTGAAACTTTATAATGAAAATTATATTGAAGGGGGAAAAAGCTGGTTTTCATTTGTGAGATGAAGCATGGAGAAGAGATGAAGGCTCTGCCATAATTATTAAATGAGCAGATTAGCCCAGAGTGGTAGCAGTGGCAGACAGGAAGAAATGGTGGGTGACTATTAGACATCTCAAAGCATGTATCCAAAAATTGACAAGCTGATGATTGTCTCTTTATAGGAAATGAGCAAGACGGGTAAGCAAAGGTGATGTCCGTGTTTTAAGCCGGGTGGGGGTGGGCGGGGGAGCAGAAATAATGTTGCCTTGCCATGGAGCTTGTGATATAAAGAATCCTGCATGAAGAAAAGTGATCACCAGTTCATTTGAGCCTGAGAGTTTGAGATGGAAGTACTCGACAAAGCATAAGAAATTGGGACAGGAGCTCTGATGGGGTGAGAATGTCAACCCTGAGCTGGGCATCAGGAAGCTATTCAGTATGGAGTACACTGTGGGAAGTGCAAGGAACAAAGAGGGGAGTGATTCAGTCCAGGGGGCAAAGGGATTTTTTACTCATCCAGCAACATTTTATTAAGCACTGACTGTATGTCATGCATATCCTTAAGTGCCAGGAATACGAAGATAAACCAGATAAGGGATCGCCCCTCAGAAATCTCACCCTCAGTCATGAAGGTCAGGGGTGGTCAATAATGTTAAATGATGAAGTCAGCCATTGAGGGACAGATAAAGGGCTTTTGCATTTGTCAATAGAGTGGTCACCTTTGACTTTATGGAAGGCAGTTTAAATAGTCTAGGTAATAGAAACGAGATTGAATGGGGAATATTTGATGAGACAATGTAGACAAGAGCAGGACTCTCTTGCCAGAATTGGTTCTGTTTTCCACTCTCCTGGCCTTTATTCAAATTCTTTGCCAATTTCCGCTAAATTAACTTTCGTTGTAATAGTAATAGTAATAGTCTGGTATTTTAATTCAGACTTTAACATTAAAGTCAACTTTGGGCACCTGGGCGACTCAGCTGGTTGAACGTCTGCCTTCAGCTCAGACCATGATCTCAGGGTCCTGGGATCAAGCCCTGCATCAGGCTCCCTGCTCAGTGGGGAGCCTGCTTCTCCCTCTCCCTCTGCTGCTGCGCCTGCTCGTGGTCAGATATATATATATCTGTCTCTCAAATAAATAGATAAATAAAGTCAAGTAAATTTTAGTCACAGGGCAGTTTCATGCTTCTAAAAACATAATAACTTATGTTTCTATTGAGATTCAAATGAATAACATAAGAGGATAAACCAAAACATTTTATAGTGATAAGACTTTGCAAGAGTCGTAGAAGCTGTTTAATGAGAACTGAGAGACAATGAACCAGGAGGAAGAAAAACTAAAAGACCACTATTTGTGGTGGTGGCAAGAATCCAGTTTTTATCATCGTTGCTCGTGCTTGTGACAATCTAGGACAGGATCCGACTCAGATACTTGGATTCCCTCCACTCCTCTGTCTATTCCTGTAGAGAGGAACAGAGAGAGAGAACAAAAGACAAATCTCCAGAGATTAGTTGAAAAAGTGCTTTCACTCCTCCTATCTATCACTCATCTCTATTAACAGGGTCTCCTTAACAAAGATCTCATTTTCTTTGGTCTTATTCAAAAAAGAATGGATGATTTCTGCGGTTTTCTCTGATTGTTCCATGCACTACACCTGTGTAAAGCACTCCCAGCTAGCTGATCTGTCTTTGCCATCCAGCAGTTTCCTACAGATTTTGAAATGAATGAGCTGGATTATGTGAGAATACAAATGCCGCTGTGATAAGTATGTTCACCTGGTGGACTGCGCATGAGGCTAGAAAGTTAGACGTCGAGTCTATCTCCTGGTTAAAATTGGTGTGCCCTCCCGTCGTGGTTATTCACACATAGTAGAAATAGTCACTGACTTGATTCTATTCGAGTTGATTTGGTTAGTTTGGTTGGGAGAAATTCCGTTTCTCTGTGTATTTCTACATCTACATGAGGAATCATTCCTTCCCCTTGATGATACCAAATCATGATCTATTACTGCCTGTGAAGTCCAGCCAACAAGTGTATGCTCAGATATAAGTGGAATGTAAGGCGTTCTCCACTAAGCGCCCATATCCTACTGCCACCCAGATCCTGATGTAGCCATTGAACAGACATTTCTGCACAAAAGCAGTCGGGGGATGCCGTGGTCATTGGTCATGACAGACAGAGAAACTTGATGAGAGGCCCACTAGCTCTGCAAATGTAAAGCCATTGTGACAAGCACAACCCACCAAGTACACAGAGAGTCAGAAGCTCCAATGATGTTGCTACAGCTTTAAGAACTTGGCTACATTGAGGGGCGCCTGGGTGGCTCACTTGGTTAAGCGACTGCTTTCAGCTCAGGTCATGATCCTGGAGACTCAGGACCAAGCCTCACATCAGGCTCCCTGCTCAGCAGGAAGCCTGCTTCTCCCTCTCTCACTCCCCCTGCTTATGTTCCCTCTCTGGCTGTGTTTCTCTCTGTCAAATAAATAAAAATCTTTAAAAAAAAAAAAAAAAAAGAACTTGGCTACATTGAAAAAAGAGCAGAAAAAGATGACAGACTTTATTCTTTCTTGGTGAAGGTTTTTAAATTCAGGTCTGAAGACTCTAATAGCTACAGGTTCTACATTTAGAAGGCAGGCAAGCCTGCAAATGAGCAGTTATTTGGGCACAACATAGGAGGTGGTCCTTGAAGTAGAGATTGTGCACGGCTTGGATGGATTTCTGTGCATTGATTTTGTATCCTGAGACTTTATTGAATTATCATTTACAGCACATTTTTAGTAGCATCTTTGGGGTTTTCTATATAGAGTATCATGTAGGCCTTGCAAAGAGTGAAAGTCTCACTTCTTCCTTACCAGTTTGGATGCCTTTTATTTCTTTTCGTTGTCTAATTGCTGAGGCTTGGACTTCCAGGACTATAGTTGAATAAAAGTGGTGAGTGGACATGCCTGTCTTGTTCCTGACCTTAGAGGAAAAGCTCTGTTTTTCCCCATCAAGGATGATCTTACCTGTAAGTTTTTCATAAATGACCTTTATCATGTTGAGGTATGTCCCCTCTAAACCTACTTTGATGAGGATTCTTATCATGAATACTTGTGTACTTTGTCAGATGTTCTTTCTGTACCTATTGAAATGATCATATGGTTCTTATCCTTTCTTGTATTAATGTGATGTATCATGTTGATTGATTTGCGAATAGCGAACCACCCTTGCAACCCCATGAATAAGTCCGTGGGTAGATTGTAGTGAATGATTTTTTTCAATGTATTGTTGGGTTCAGTTTGCTAGTATTTTGTTGAGTATTTTTGCATCTGAGTTCATCAGAGATACTGGCCTTTAGTTCTCTTTCCTTGTGATATCTTTAATTGGCTTTGCTCTCGGTAATGCTGGCCTCATAGAATTAATTTGGAAGTTCTCCTTCCTTTTCTATGTTTTGAAATAGTTTCAGAAGAATAGGTATAACTCTTATTTAAATGTTTGGCCTAATACTGCTTTTTAAGAATTTTCTGGTTGCTTCAGCTCCTCGCCCATCATCCTCTGAATTTCTGTATGCTATTCCACATTACCAAACTATGCATTTCTTTTCTTTGCCTTCTTTCTTTTTCCTTATCTCTCTATGAAACAATCAGAAGGAACATGTGGTGAGGAATATGATAAGGGTTGTTTGGGGGGATCTAAAGTCTTTCCCCTTTCTCCCAGTTGTATGTATATAATTTCTTATTTACCCCAAATGGAAGACACTGCCTGATAATAGTCTTTGTGATTGAATACTTGTTTATGATCACCTTTCTCGTAGGTGTCTCTAAAGAAGAAGAGCCAAAAATATTGAGACCCCCAAGACGGCCCCGGAAACCCAAAACATTAAATAACCCTGAGGACTCCACATACTATTATCTGCTACATGTAAGTGGCTCAGTCTTACTATCAGATGGGAGCCGTAGCATCCACTACCACCCCTCTTCCTCCTGGCCCAAGCCTCTCCCACAGTCCTGTAAACTCCTGTCCTCCCGCAGTCTTCTCTGCTGGTGCATTAATTGAGCTGAGATGCAAATACCAACCCAGAAAGAGAAGTGCATCATTAACAGGAGCTCTCCAGAGAGGGCCCTCTGGTCAAAGGGCGAGTTTAAGGAAAAGAAGGGAAAGAGGAAGGAGACATTTACGTAAGCACCTTTTAAATTCCAGGCCTAGAGGGAGGGGTGTTCACACACACTGTGACATCTAATCCTGTGAATAGCCCCTAAGGTGACCCAGATAGGTACTCAGGGCTGCTGGGGTCATTAGCTACACCCAGGTCCTGCTTACTCCCTGTGTGCAACGTGCCAGCCTGCCCTTCCTCTCGTGTTCCTGCTCTCCATGAATGCCACCATCATCCACTGGTGACCCAGACCAAGAACCTGGAAATCATCCTGGGTCTTGCCCTCTCTCTCATTCCTGACATCCAGTCTGTTCCCTGAAGCGTGGCTTCTCATGGCCAAGGCTCACTGCCATTCATGCCCTGCCTCTGACCCCATGGGCAACACTCTAGACCATCATCATTCCTCACCTAGAATATTTCAGGCTTCCAATCTTGGCATGTTCAGCCCCTGCCAAAATGTTTCTCCACACCATCTTGTGAGCGTGTTCCTCCTTGGATGAGCCCTGTGAGAGCTCAGCAGTGCCTTCTGCCTGAAGCCCAGACTCCACAGAGGCCCTCCTCATGGGCCTCAGGACTGCTCTGTAGCCCTATCTCCAGGGCCCATGTCCACTAGCCATGGCTAACTGCTTGAAACCCTGACAGCCAGGGCTTTTCTCTCCCATTCCTTAGAACTTTGCACCTTCTGGTCCTTCCCTCTGCAATGCTTATTCTGTCTTTCACTCCCACTGCCACAGGGAGAGAACAAAGATTCTCTACACCCAGAGAATGCGTCCCATCTGTTGGAATTTTTCCCAGCTTTTCAGCAGAAAATGGAGCTCCCACTTGACTTTTAAGGCAAGCAGTCTCCTAATCCTCCTTTCTTTCTGGAAGTTTCTCTCCAGTGTCTTTAGAAGGCTCTTCTCCACCTTGGTGCTACCTAGTGTTCAATCTTAGGCTCTTGTCTCCTCATTACCTTTGAACAATCTCATGACCTCAGTTACTACCAATTCCTGAATCTTTACCTTTGGCTAGATCTTTCTCAAGCCTCACACTCAGATCTCAAACTGGCTAGTGCTTGTCTTCTATACCGTGCTTGAATGTGCATAGACATACATACACACATACATACACACACACAGGGAGACACACACACAGCTTTACTGAGATGTCATATACCATACAATTCACCCACCTAAAATCTACAGTTAAATGGTTTTCAGTTTACAATTCAGAGTTGTACAACCATCACCATAATTGATTTTAGAATATTTTCATCACCCCAAAAAGAAACTCCATAGCCATTAGCAGTCATTCCCTATCCCCTCCCTCTAGCCCTAGCCAACCAATAATCTATTTTCTATTTGCCTGTTTGGAACATTTCATAAAGTAGAAATGTGGGAAACATGGTCCTTGTGAATGAATGACCAACTCTTTTTACAAACCAGTAATCAGAATAGTATCCTGACTCCTCCCCGCTCTCATCTTCCATATCCAAAAACCTGCCTCTTAATATCTCCTGAATTTCTGTCTCTGTCCACACCATGTGCCCATAGCCTTCTCTAGGCCAGCATTCCCGGTTGATATTTCTGCATCTGTCCTCCCTCCCACTGTTCTCTTCTTTTGCTCCCCTTCTCATTAATGCATCTTTCACACTGTAGCTAGAGTTGGGTTTCTAAAACTAACATCTGGTTGCACTACCCCTCTAATGGAAAACCTTGTAATGACTTCCTAGTGTCCTATGATAGAAGGGCTGGTCAACATCAGCTTGCCTTCCCAGCCTTAGCTCCTGACATTTATTCACTCCCTTTTCTCTCCTCTTCAGCCATTCCCTCTCACTAGCCTGTACCCGATCTTCACATTGTCCGTAGGCATTTGTCCCTGGATATGCTCTGTCCTCAGCCCAGAACCCACTTCGTTTTTCTGTTCTTACCTCGTGGGGACAAAATACCCCCAGCCTCAATGTCTTTTTCTTCAGGAAGCCTTTGTGATACTCCCAAATCCCAAAGGAGCTCTTCCTTTGTCTTCTGTAAGCAGTCCATACGGCCATGTCACCACACTGTATCCTGCCAAAGAATGACCAAGGTGGTTTCCTTGAGGTCATGGAGTTTGGCTGTTGCATTCAGCTTGACACACAGTCGGGGTGCAGTAAATATTTGTGGTACAAACAAGTGCAGTGCAATGTGAGTGAAATACAATTAGAAGTAAATCAAGGAAGCAAGAATTCCAGAGAGCTCCAGTAGACCATTATGTTACAAAAACCTAGATCACAGACTTTTTTCCACACTGCCCACCCCAAAAGGAAGCCCATAGCCTGACATTTGTTTATGTTGTTAAATGGAAAGAAGAGCAGAGAACAAGATTAGAAATTACCAAACATCCCAATTAACCCCGAATGTAAGTGGTAAATGATACCCGGTGACCTTTATTAACTGCAGCCAAATGACCATTGACCGTGAGGGCTTCAACAACAGATGCGTCTCTCAATATGAGAATTTATAAGAGCTTGAAATAAGGGGCAGTGTCTGTTACTGACAACCGCCTGCTCAGCGGGAATCGTGCAGCAGATCCTGAGCCTCACAAATGAATCCCTGCCCTCAAGAAGCTGACTTTGCCTTCCTATCATTTTTTTTTAAATCAATGTAAATTAATACCTCTTAAACTATTAAGGACTAGAATCCTTTTTATAACCCCAAGTCTTGAAATCTGTAGCTTCCATGAAATATAAAGCGCAGAAACCCAGGATATTAGTATAAGTGACAACATACCACATGGTGATATTTATCTGGCCCTTGACCCAAATTTGGGGCATGATGCAGAGTGGAATCTATAGCTCTCAGGGGACCCACATGCTTTAACCAGGAAAGCATTTTCTGGAATTTCAGCTCGGCTGTAGTTGCATGGAAGTGGGCACCAGTAGGTGGAGTGGTAACCGCAGGACGAGGGGAACACAGAGGGGGTGGCAGCCACTCCCACGGCTGCTTTGGCCTCCTGCATCAAATGCAACCAGGGGGCTGAAGAATTGTACCGATGATAACTGTGGAGTTCCAAGATAACCGTCTGCAAATCCCACCACGAAACCTGTAGACAGACATATTGAGTCTGATCCTGTTATCATCTCGATTAATGCTATTTTATGCAAAGCCCAGGCCTTACAGGCATCTTCTTTTCGGTACTAAAATAAACATGCAGGGAAATCTCTGCACATTTTGTTTGCTTTGTGAAGCATTCCTAAGGTGGTAGCAGCTGTAAGGCGCACAGCAGAACACTGATCCTGACGATTTCATCAGATAGACCAAAGAGTGGGATGTCTCCAGCATGTTTGCAATTGCTTCTCTGGAACAAACTTCCTTTTCTTATTTACTTTCCTGTGGGTAGAATGACCGATAACAGTAGGAAAACAAAGCAAAACAAACAAACCTCTACTTCATTTTGTTGTTGAAAGCATTATTATCTAGCTATGGAAAACTTTTGCTGCTTCCAGCTGTCATTTGGGAACATGGTGACACACTCCTGTGCCCCAGACTCATTACAGTATTTGTCCTTACACCAAATTTTCAGGCAATTAGAGTGATCCTGAAGACCTGGCCCTCCTTCATTTTCTCCAGAGATGAAGAAATATACGTGTTCTCTCCTCCTATCTGCCTCCCCTCTCCAGACTACATTCCCTGTGAAGGCAGGGACTCCCTAGCTGTTCCACCCCCTCTGCTGAGCCACAGGGGTGAGGCCCCTCCTCCTCCCCACAGAAAGAGCTCTGCACCCAGTTGCTTCATCTTTTCCTACAGTTCTTGTTTCTCCTTGGATGTCTCTTCTTTCCATGGTCATTCTGACCACCTGAAACCAATACCAGCTCCCTTCTGTGACGTTGCTCTTCATCTCTTACATCTAGGAAATGTTGCTATTTTGCCAAAGACTTATTTATTTTAGAAAGAAAAGGAGTGAGCATGAGCAGGGGGAGGAGTAGCGGGAGAGGGGGGCAGAGAGAGAGAAACAGACTCCCTGTGAGCAGGGAACTCCACACGGGGCTTGATCGCTGGACTCTGAGATCATGACCTGATCCGAAATCAAGAGTTGATGCTTAACTGACTGAGCCCCCCAGGTGCCCCTGAAATGCTGCTCTTTTTGTGTCTAAAATCAGAGTGAGCTGAGCACACATACCCTGTTATTTCTGTTACCCAGCTGTGCAGCAAAAGTGATGGGTCCACAGTTTCCTCCAAAACTAAGGAACTAAACACAATCACTTCAAAGGTCCTTCCAGTTTTATTATTTTCTCCAATACCTTCCCTAAACTAATAGGTAGGTAAGAAGAGTAGGCAGTTTGGCCACTGGGATGTGGTTTTTTCCCCCTTCTTCTGTGTCTTTGCTCCTCCTTCATCCTTGTGAAGCCATCTAGGTAAGTAAAGTGTTAGTGTATTTCCAAAAGGAATATAAGATTGTGTCTACCATAATGTAATGGATGTGAGTTTTAAAGTTCTGGGGAAGGGTTGTAGGGTAGCTGACTGAGGAACAGATTCTTGAGAGTCGTCACCTTCTTCTTCTTCTTCTTCTTCTTCTTCTTCTTCTTCTTCTTCTTCTTCTTCTTCTTTTCATTAACATATGTATTATTTGTTTCATGGGTAC
Organism: Spilogale gracilis; assembly: GCA_004023965.1. Classification (NCBI taxonomy): domain Eukaryota; kingdom Metazoa; phylum Chordata; class Mammalia; order Carnivora; family Mephitidae; genus Spilogale; species Spilogale gracilis. Next base: position 55,262 of record PITA01007590.1, on the reverse strand, counting down.
AGGTATGTGACTCACCAGTCTTACACAATTCACAGCACTCAACATAGAGTCATCTTCTTTTTTTTTTTTAAGATTTTATTTATTTATCTGACAGAGAGAAACACAGCAAGAGAGAGAACACAAGCAGGGGGAGTGAGAGAGGGAGAAGCAGGCTTCCTGCTAAGCAGGGAGCCGGATGGAGGGCTCGATCCTGGGACTCCGGGATCATGACCTGAGCCAAAGGCAGATGCCCAACAACTGAGCCACCCAGGCGCCACACCACAGATTCTTTTGAGCAAAGGCCTCCCACTTTCAAAGACCTCCTCAAGAAATACCCTCCCCAGAACATCTCTTTACGCCATCTGTATCTCTTTCTCACGCTCCCTTCTTTAGCTCTGCAAGAAACTGCCACTGGACATTTGCTTCTTTCTTTTCATTTCAGATTTCAAGTTAGTGACTTGTCATTTCAGAACTATCGTTGAATACATTGTTTCAAATAAATGTCACCAATATAAACTCCATGTGATAAAATTAGTATTGAGTCATCTCCCTTGAGGGACAATATGCTTCCGTCTTCATGATGAAGAGCGTAGTTTCATGCGTGCCGGACACTGAAGGACAAGCATAAGGTTCCATCCTGATACTTTTGCCCTCCTTTGTTCCTTATTTACAATTTCACTTTATTACCTTGCTTGTGTAATTGCTTCCATGATAAACCACCTTAAATAATTTTTGGAAAAATATAGTATCGAGCAATAGTTCACAAGAATATTCTAGCACAGGCAAGAGTGAAATAAGCATAAACCTGACAGTATCCCCTCTTCTAAGAATTCCTGTAACTGAGAACCAAAGTATATCCACTGCCTCCCAGAGGGAAATGCTGATCCCAAATAAGAGGTTGTCACCAGCTTCAGAATTCAAGAGCAGAAGGTTACTTGATTCGCTCAACAGAATGCCATCTTTTAAGCGTAACTTTGGATTATAGAAAACGGTTACCAAGAACAAAAGATATTTTTTCATTAATGGATCAAGGAGGCAGGACCTTTGTCATATTAAGACAACAACAACCACAACAAACATCACCTGGGGTGCAGGGATCATTCACTTAGGGGCCGTTATACCTGTGGCAGCAATATAATTATTTGTGAGCACCTCCTTGCCCAGGGCGCATTCGATCAAGAATGTAATAGGAAATGGGAAGGAAGCCAGGAATGTAATTGGTGTTTTGCCCCTTACATAGTTACTTCTTGGATGGTCCACTCCCAGACTTGATACATTGAAGCATTCCCTTCCTCTCCTCCACCCCCTAAAGTACCAACCAAGAAGAGATGAAACTATGAACTATTTGACTCATCTGATACGTTAGTGTATTACCAATGATAAATCATAAGGAAAAAAATGATTTAGTGCACCTAAAAATACTGGGGGCAACCCTCAATATTGAAAATTATTATTTGCCATTTTTATCATCTTGCATTTTTATGGTGCAACTTAATATTTGAGTTCCCACATTTGCATTAGAGTTCCCACAATTACGGTATCTTCAGCTTGCTCAAGGTGAGTGCCCTATTTGTTCTCCCAACCTGAAAGACAGACAGGCTCTTGCAACATGTAAATAGGTGAGTCCAAATATCTTGTACCAGCACACGTAGTGAACACATTGCTAGTGTTATAATACAAAAGGTGATATTCCTTTGTATGTAGGGTAAAATGAACTACCATTTCCTTAGGGTTCAGATTGAGGTATTGACTAAAATGTATCTAATTTTTAAAAAATTAAAAAAAAAAAAAAGAGGGGCACCTGGGTGGCTCAGTTGGTTAGACAACTGCCTTCGGCTCAGGTCTTGATCCCAGAGATACAGGATCGTGCCCCACATTGGGCTCCCTGCTCGGCGGGAAGCCTGCTTCTCCCTCTCTCACTCCCCCTGCTTGTGTTCCCTCTCTTGCTGTGTTTCTCTCTGTCAAATAAATAAATAAAATCTTTTTTAAAATTTAAAATGTATCTAATTAATTATATATTATGATTTGTGCCTTGATACATCAGGTTCTCAGCTGGGAAAAGATTTTACAAATGAACATATGTATCATCTGTGCTCTTACATTTATGCCATGAATGGGCTCCTGTAGGTTAGTGAAGTCACACTTTGATTCTTTTGTGGACTGTTACACCTGCCTTCACTGTCCACCCATCTGCTGTGCCAGCAGACAACGATGACATATAAACAAGACTTCAAAGGAACCTAATCAGCCTGCCTAACTCGCAGCTGTTATGTGTGATAGACAGGTTTTCCAGGAATTCTGATATATGTTTTCTCATTTGTAGGTAGATGGACCTTAGGTAATCTTGTGTATACTGGTAACTATGTGGTAAACTCTTTTTTGGGCATGGAATGCAAATATTAATTACAGTCCAGGCCTGCTAAAAAATAATCACCAATTCATAATTAGCAAATTTTGAGTGAACTGTATCTCATTAGATTTTTAAAACATCGTATCAACTTGCTTATTTCTAAGTTGGCTTTATAGGAACAAATGTATTTCTATATTAAGATAAGGAAATTAAGACAAGGAAATATATTGATTATTTTCTATTAATTCCATTATTTTAATCATAATATTATATTGATTTTTAAATTTTTTTCTGTCCTCTTTAGAAGTCAATCCAAGAAGAAAAACGAAGACCAAGGAAAGATAGGTAAATTATTATTTCTAGATTTCAGTGTCATCTTATCAAACCAAAATATATTCCATATATTCAAATTATGTTTGAAAATCACCTTTTAAAAAAATCATCTATTTTATGTGGATAGATTTGGAAAGCAGCATCATCTCAATAGACTTTATTTATATTATAAATATATGCTTTCTATGTAATTTAGAAGATCATCTTATCTATTGGAAATATATTGAGCTAGCACAGTGTGAGGCATACATTAAGAACTCAGATTGTTTATGAATGAATTGTATTGTCCCAATAGAGAATTTGCTTTTCTTTGTCCACTGATATGGTTTTGCTTGGACAGTTTGAACACACTTGTGTCCATGAACTTTCTTTCCCCAAACTCCTTTGCTCTTTGTTTGTTAACACATGCTAAATCTCATTCCTTATACTGTTTTTGTCAGGAAATAAGGTTTGTGTCCCCTGCAGGTGTGGCAAATTAGATTCACACTAGTCCCCTTTTCCTGTAACATTTCAGCCCACCAAACTTTCATATTTTAATGTTAAACCCCTATTGCAATTAACTGACTTCTAGAGAGTGCTAATAAGAATCGAGGCTTCTTCTATTAAGCACCAATGGACACTGAGTTCTTGACTTATGTTATCGGTGACATCCTGAAAGTTCCTTTGTAAATTGGTATCTATAACTTGAAAGCACTTTGCCCCAGAAACACTAATATTTGGTCGTCTTCCAGACCTCTACCTGTTTACCTTATATGAAGTCCCATCAGACTACAGGTACTGAGAACTGCAGGAACCAGAACCGATGGTCACACACCCCTGTGTGTGTATCATATTAAAATTAAATTAAATTAATTTAAATTTAACACAAAAATTAGCCCATTATAGGCCAGCTGTAAGGAAAGGACAGAAGGTAACCTGTGAAGGATGTAAGGTAAGATCATGAAACATTGTGTCATCAGTGTACTTAACGGATGGCTGTGAAAACTGGAAAATGCTATGTGTTGGCACCTAAAGGTCAGCTTTTCTCAGAGTGGCCCAAGGGTCAGCTGTGGACCTGACCTAGACAGGCCGAACAGGAAGTTGGTAGTCAAAGCTACCTAGCAACTACCAGTTTGTGCCAAGGTGAATGAGACGAAGCCAGGAAAACCTGCTCTAGCAGCTAATGTCCTCATAAAAGTGAGAGATAAGGGCTTTGCTTTTCTTTTTTACTTATGGTGAGTACTGTTTTATGCATTCTAGGACTCCTCTTGTTTCTTTTGACCTTGATGTGTTACTCCTAAATTATACAAGTAAAAGAAGAAAACCAGTAAGCCGTCCATTTGAGTAGAAAAGTAGACTGAAACTATGATGTGTTTATATGTTTTTTTACAGTCAGGGAAAATTATTAGACCTGGAAGATTTCTATTACAAGGAACTTTTGCCCAGTCGTTCTGGACCAAAGGAACATAACCCTAGTTTAAGAGAAGGAAGAGGACAGGGAGAATACCAGCATCAATGTTTTCATGCTGATGAAAGGTAATAAACTATCTCCTAAAGAACAACATTTTCCATGTTTTACTCCCAATTCCATTTCTAAAGCACCATCATTGTGTTTGGACTATAACAAAATATTCTCACTGACTATTGCCTCTTAAGACTGATGTGTTGTTTAAAAGTAAACTCAAGGATTATGATAGGGTATTCAGACAACCCAGTTTCATACCTGTTTTCTTGGTGTCATTGTTAGTAGTACCCTCTTTTTTTTGTTTGTTTGTTTTATTAATTCAAAGAATATTTTTTATTGTTAATTTTTTTTTCCAGTGTTCCAAGATTCATTCCCCATTCCCCACACCCAGTGCTCTACGCTTTAGATGTCCCCAGTACCCACCACCAGGCTCTCCCATCCCTCCACCCCCCTCCCTCCAAGTCCCTCAGTTTGTTTCTGTGTCCAAAGTCTCTGTTGTTTCGTTTCTTTCCCTGGATTACCCTAGTTCCCCTTTACTTTCCTTCTCCCACTGTCCTCCAGGTTACCCCTCATGCACCGCAAGTAAATGAAACCATGCGATACTTGACTTTCTCTACTTGGCTTATTTCACTCAGCATAATCTCTTCCAGTCCAGTCCATGTTGCTACAAAAGTTGGATATTCATCCTTTCTGATGGAGGCATAGTACTCCATTGTATATATGTACCACATCTTCTTTATCCATTCATCTGTTGATGGGCACCTTGGCTCTTGCCACAGTTTGACGATTGTGGCCATTGCTGCGATGAACATTGGTAGTAGTACCCTCTTTTAAAAGTAACTAACTTTGGGGGCACCTGGGTGGCTCTTGATTTCAGCTCAGGTCATGATCTCATGGGCTGTGATATCAGGCCCCTCCACCCCAACTCCTGTGATGGGCTATGCGCTCAGCTGGGAGTCTGCTGAAAGATCCTCTCCCTCTGCCCCTCCCCCGACTTCCACATGCATGCTCTCCCCTTCTCTCTCAAATAAATCTTTTAAAAAAATTTTTTTTAATTTAAGAAGTACTTCACTTTGGATGATAAATTTTATGGTCATACTTATTACAAGCAATAAACCGTATCCAAAATCTTTGTTTAAGTTCTAACCAAAGTAATCTTAAACACTTACTGGCTTTTCAGTTATGCTGGGCAATTTCCCAGAATCCGTGACATCAAACCAAAATAATATCTGGAAGAAAGATTCATATAGAAATATGTGAGGTTTGGGGGGTTTAAAAGATTTTATTTATTTATTTGAGAGAGCAGTGGGGAGGGGCAGAGGAGAGAGAGAAAGTGAAGCAGAATCCTTGCTGAATAGGAAGCCTGATGTGGGGCTCAATCCCAGGACCCAGAGATCATGACCTGAGCTGAAAGCAGACACTCCACTAACTGAGCCACCCAGGTGCCCCGAAATATACGTGTTTTGGATTTGATTTCTCAGTTGGCCGCTAACTTTGTTTGACACGAAGTATTGTAAACCATTCATAGCTTATTTGCTACTTTGGGAATTTTTTTCCCCCCAAAACAAATTCTTTATGAAGTTTTGAAATTGAGGGAGCACAGTAAAATAGAAACGTGATATACAAGAAATGGGAGTAATGACAGGCAATGGAAAACTGTCCTTCTAAAACCTAAGTCACCTCCTGTCAGCATTGGGCACTCAAAACCCTCACCATTTCTTACACAGTATGACCTGGTGGTTAAGAGAAGAGGTTTTAGAGTTAGTCAGTCTTAGATTTGGATCCTAATTCTGCCCCTTGGTAGTTGAGGGGCCTTGCTCATATTACCAGACCTCTTGAGGCTTGTTTCCACATCTGGAAAAAGGTTCCCTAATAACCGCCTCACCAAGTTGCCATAGGGATTAAGTGAAATGATATAAGGGAAGCAGATGTGGCACAGGGGCAAGGTTCCATGGATGGTGGTTCTCTTCGCCTTTATTTGCTTTTCCAGAATCTATTTGATCTCTGCCCCTTGTTTCCAAAAGAAGATGTGTTTCTTACATCTTGAGATCAAGAACTGTAAGACAGCGGTGCAGCTTAGAGTCTAGTCTAGTCTCAGGGTTCTGCACAAGTGCCCAGAAAGATTTAAGTGACTGGCCCCAAGTTGCACATTGAGTTAGTGAACTAAAATCCAAGGTTTTTCACTTCCTGCTCAAGCTGCTTTCCACTGACTTACCTGCTTCCCATTTTTAACACCCCAGCCTGCCTCCTCTCTAGTATATTAGTTCTCCCTTCCCCCAACCACAGACACACATCTGCTGTAAGAGCATTGTATCCCTGAAATACAGCCAGGGGTTCCAAGTGGTGTCTGCGGACGTGTAGTTGGTATTCACTAGAATGCGAATGCTAGAAGCTACCTGTGGCTGAGTGCTTCCGCTGGGCGGGACGCTACCTTGTTCACTCACTTGATCTTCACAGCAGCCTTGTGAGGCAGTTCCTCTTATGGATGAGGAGGCTAAGTCAACAAGGTTTAGTGACTGCAAAGTCACCTAGATAGTGAGGGAGCCATAATTTGAACACAGGCCTTTTGGAGTTTTGAGTCAATGACTTGAATCACTGCTCTGTAATGTCTCCCCATTCAAAGCCCTGTGCTTGAGGAAGGGGTGGGCCTAGTGGCACACACATTGTCATCCTTATTGCCCTGAAGCTTGACTCTAGAGAGAAAGTAAAAGATCAAACAAAGCAAAACAAGGTAACTCCAAGAGGGGATTTTTCTGAGCTAAGGAAGACTAAAGAGACAAAACTAAAAATGCCCTAAGTAAACCTTGATGGGATCATGGATTTAAAAATAGAAAACAATTGATGTAATAAGCACTGGATATTGTTTATAACTGATGAATCACTGAGTTCTACCTCTAAAACAAATAAATACACAAATTAAACAGAAAACAAAAACCAGAAAAAATGGCTCTAAAAGACATTTGGGGACAGTTACAGAAACTTGGTATCAAACTTATGTTGGAAGATATTATTGCAGAAAGAATATATATAATTATTATATATATGAAATTATTATGTGACAAGTATATATCATATATAAATAAGTATATTACTTTATGTATTTATAAATATATTATTCTGATAATATTTTACATATCATATATTTAATATATGCACACACATACACACCAAGTACTCATGTCACCCAGGAATGTGTAAGTAGGTCTGGGAATCAGGACCACAGCAGTGATGAAGTTGAGTGTCTCATGGATTTTAAATGAGTAAAAGTAGTAGCAGGTAATGATTAGAGAATGTCATTAGAAAACAACAGAACTGATGTCCCCTCATCTCCTCCTAAGGTGGGACTTATGGGGTCTCTGTTGAGCAATAATGAAAGAGATGAGGGTTTAAGGCATAGTCAGGTTTTAATTAGAACAAGGAGCTACAGAGAGGATGGTAAGGGGAAAAAAAAATAAAATGAAATAAGAGTGCCTTGGTTAAGGGATAGGAAAATCACAAAGGAAGCATCCACAGAAAAGAGACAAAGAGGGATAGAATGGGGAAAGTAGGAGTGGTGTTGGACATGGATTTGAATCCTCTCTCCACTCCTCACTTGCTCTATCAAGTAGAGCCAGTCTGTTTCCTCATCTGCAGATCAAGGCTAGGGAGAACCTCAGGTCTTGCCAATGCTGTCCTTAGAATTCTAGATAATGTGGGTAGTGTACCTAGCGGAGGGTTGATATTCAATATTCTCACAACAGAAATGACCTGAATAGGTATAAGAATTTGAGTCAATCAGAAGAGAATGATCACCTGCCTCATGAATGCCCATGACCTTCCCTGTCAAGTAGCCACTGAGCTCAAGATGCCCTTAAATACCTTCCCAAGGGTGTCTTTTTTTAATTCCCTATTCAGAATGGACCAGAATAAGGGCATGTTCCTCTGCAAAACAAAAGTCAATCCCTATCCTTTTGTTATTATTTTCACTGCTTTGTGTATACCTTCAATGACCCTTTTCTCCCTCAGTTATAGTTAGCTGGCAAACCCCAGCACTGGTAAACCCAGCTTTCTACCCAGTCCACACCTTCACCTACACAGCTGTACATGGCTAGAGAAAAACACAACCAAATCTCACTTAAGATCCATGAGCACACACCTGAGGCAGGCCCTTAGAGTTACTTTGCGATGCTGTACTTCCCTAAAATTCCACTGTCCCACTGTCCCAGTCTACTCTTTCATACCCCTTCCTCTCTCCTCAAACCTTCAAAACCTCCTTGCTTTCACCTTCTTTCCTATTTTAGTAGGAAAATAATAGCAAACAGACACATACTTTCGCTGCCTTACCCGTAGACGCTACCACTTATCCACAGACTTACCTCAGTTTACTATGGATGACTGTCGCCCTACCTATGGCCAGACATTCCTGTTGTGCCCTGAATCCAGGTCCTTCCATCTGCTCAAGAATATTGTCCTGCAGTTATCCCCCTCCCTCGTCTGCATCTTGAATGTCCTCTCTGCTGCATCATTTTTGACAGTCTGTGAATGTGATGCCATTGGACCCAAGAAAAAAAAAAATACCCTTGATGCAATTCCCTTCCAAACCCTGTGTTCCGAGAGCAATCCTTCCTTCTCAATATTCTTGCTTCCGTTCCCTCGTGGGCCACTGCACGCAGGATTCTGTCCGCACCATGCCCCTGAAACGGGCCCTACCAAGGTCACAAATGACCTCAATTCTGCCCTATCCCATGATCTATTCCAGTCCTTATCTTGTCCTATGGGAAGCATTTCTCATTTTTCTTTCAGCATTTTCTTCATTGGCCTCTAGGACAGTACTTCCCCTGATTTGCCTCCTACCTCACAGGCTGTTCCTTCTCATTCTCCTTTGCTGATACGTCCTCATTTCATACGTCCTCTCAACATGAGACTGTCATAGTCCTTTGCTTTATCAACACATACTCTCATGACCTTGAGTATTATCTATTTCCCTAAAATTCCTAAACTGACATCTCTAGCCTAGATTAGGATTTATATATCCAACTGCCTATTCATTATCTCCTCTTGAATAGCTAATGAATATCTCAAACTTTGCAAAACCAAAACCAAAATATTTATCCCTTTCTCTCCCCCAAAATATACTCCTCTTACAACCTTCCCCTTCTCATTATGGCAACTTCATCCTTCCAGTTGTTTAAGCCAGAAACCTTGGAGACCTTGATTCCTTTCATTTATACCCCACATCCAGTGTAGCAGCAGACTCTTTCAAACCTGATCAGTTCTTTCCTCTTCTGCAAGCCCCATCCAAGCCACTATCAGTCTTGCTGGGACTATAGCATTATCTTGTAACAGACCTCCTTACTTTACTTACTTCAGCAGCCAGATCCTTTCATGAACATTCCTCCACTCATATCCCTCCAATGTCTGTCGAGCTCTAGGTAAAATTCAAATCCTTGCCATGGTCCTAAAGTACTCAGTTATCTGCTCATTATCCCTTCATTCCTCCTGCTCTCAATCCTTGCTCTTTTCCCCCTTGCCTATTTCATTCAAGCCACAATGTCCTCCATGCTGTTCCACGAACACAATGCACACGCTGTGGTCTTGGAGCCTTTACACTGGTTGACCCATCAACCTGGAATGACTACTCTTTCCTAAAAGATCTGCCTGGCCCACTCCTCCTCTTCCCTTCAAGCTCTTTTCAAATGTCACCTTATCAGAGAGGCCTTTCCTGGTCACCCTCAATAAAATTGCTCGCTAGTACATGCAGACACACACACACATCTCATCAGTCGTATCTCATTAGCTTGCCTTATTTGTCTGCACAGCACGTCTCACCACCTGGCATATTAAGGTGGTCTATTGTCCTCTCCCATACTAGACTAAACTCCACGAGCATGGGGACTTTTGTTTACCTTTAGCCTATGCTGACAGCTAGTACTAAGTAGGTCCCACATAAGTAAATGAATACATCTGTGAAGCTGCACAAGGGAACACTTTCTTCCCCAGGCAAGTTACCAAGAATCTAAAGGTAAATTCTGTAGGCTTTCCCAATGGTGGGTTCAGGAAAGGTGGCCCAACAGCCTCCTTGAAAGAGCTGTCCAGGCCCCCAGCTAATGGTGGTTGATCAGATTTGGGAAGAGTGCTTCGGAGAAACATTTGAGCATTTTTTAAAATGCAAAACTATGATTGTCTGTTTAGGCACTTTAAATTTTCCTGCTTGCCCAATATGTGTTTTAAAAAAAATTAAGGTACTATAATAAACAGTTTATTGGTTGTGAGTTCTTGCAGAAAGAAGGAAGCTGAGCTTTCTCAACTACACCTTCTGACGCCTTACTTAGCTGTCATCTGAAGAGAGTCACCAGGTTCCCCCACCTGCTTGGGGACATTGAAAACCTGCTGAGAAAATTATGCAGTTGCATTTGGCCACTATCCTGATGTTTTGAGTGTGTGACTCTTGCATGCCTGCCATTGGTGGGAGGTGTGAGGAGTAGAACCGCCTAATTGGGTGGACAGGGCGCAACTGCCTCTCGGCAACGCTTACTCTGGGGCCCTGGGTCTCCCTGCAGGTGCTGGACCCAGGAGAACCAGGAGCGGGAGGAAAATGACTCTGCAGCCAATCCCTACGACTACAGGAGACTCCTGCGCAAAACCTCCCAGCGGCAGCGCCTGGTGCAGCAGGTGTAGTCCAGCTGTTCTGGGGGCCAGTCCATGAGAATGTGCATGAGACTGCGGGGCTTTGCAGGGACCAGAGTGGGAGACCCTCGGACACTGGCACCACAGGGATCTGAAGCCACGGCCCTGACTCTGGCAGGGGCTGTCTGCTATCCTTGCCCCTCGAGTGCCTGGGCCAACCTCTCCGAAGGTGGAGAAGTGAAAGCTCTTTGGACACCGTGTCTCCGCACTCCGGCATCCTCCACTCCCGTTAGCCCGACAGTTGGGGCACCCCTATCCCTGGCCCCCTGTGTATCTCTTTGTTCACTCATTTGCAACTCTTTTGGACCGGACTGCATGGCCTGAGCTCTCGACAGTCCCTCCCCTCTCAATTTGGTTGACTTCACAGATCTCTCTTACCTTGGAAACGGCCCTCCCAGGCCCGAGGGACAGTCGAGGGACCAGGGACCAGTAAAACAAAGCCCGGGTGGGAGGAGAGCGAAGAAGGGGAAACATTGAAGACGAACTTCATCTCACAGTCGTGCTTTCCCTTCCCGTGGTTACTGAGGTCATTAAATAAAGGAAGTGCCTTAGAAAGTCTGTAGCTTTCGGGGCTGGTCCACCGATATTCCCCTTTAGGACTGGACTTCTGTTCAGCTGTGCGGGTGCAGGTGCCCAGGCTGGGGGGCGACGCCACCTTTCATCTCCACCAGCGAACAACTCCCGTCCCCAACCGTCCCAAACAAAGAGACCATCGAAATTAAAACCCAGGTCTTGCCACCCAAACAGGGCCTGCGGAGGAATCCCCCACCCCCACCCCCACCTCGAGCGCATAAACACACCTCTAGCCCCACCACTGAGCAAACTCAGGTTTTATAGGTTCTCCTAGTCTGCAAATTTGAGGCAATCTCCTGGCCTCCAAATTTTGGCATATTTAAGAGAAGGGGTGGGCAGAGGTTTGCCTTCCTCAGCTGACTGCATCTCATTTTAAAATGAGCTCTTCTGTGGAACACCGTCCGTGTCTACGCTGTCTGAAGAGCGTCAGGAAGGATAGCGAGGTGATTTCACGGACGACAGAATTGGGAGAGGGGTTTTGGGATGGGGCTTGTCCCTCCATCGAGTGTACGTTGCACCTGTGGCCCGGAGGCAGGAAACTTTGGGGGAAATTTTGGAGGGTCGAGTGGAGTGCGGGCGGGTGAATGTTTGTTGCGCGGCTCGCCCACCAGGTGTACTCTCTAACCCAAAGTGTTGACGCCAAAAGGACCCCCAAGAGATAACTCATACAACGTCTTCATTTTTACAAATGAGAGCAGCTGGAGGGGAAGCCTTCCGCCACCGCAGGGCCGAGCTCAGAGTTTAAGTGCACTGTAGGCCCTGCTCCTTCCCTGGGTTCCGGTTGCCGCCGGGGCTCGGGGTTACCCCTTGGGGTGACTGCTGTTGTGACAGGCTGCCGGCTGGGCCTAGCACAGACACCAGTGAAGCCAGCGCCACGGAAGTACTGCCCGCTGTCAAAGAGGCGAGAGGTTCTGGAACCCAAAGTGAATCGAGCTCCCACGCCCCAACCCATGAATCCACCCACCACTGGGGGCCCCCGGGGGAGAAAATGCTGAGCTCCCCTTTGCTGCCAGGCCTCTTCTTCACGCTTCCGAGGTGGCCCGTGTGGACCAGAGACCTGGACTCTGGTCCTTCCGCTGCAGGACGGAGGCAATAGGCGCCCTCCCTAAACTCTCCACTCCCTTTTTAAGACTGAGAAAGGGAATCGCAAGCACTCGGCGCAAGGTTTCAGTGTCTTTTCTTTTTTTCTTTTGTATTTCTTTGTTTTCTCCCCTTTTTCTTTCTCTCTTTCCATCTCCCTTTTTCTGCCCTTGAACATTTGAGCACTGGGAAGACACAAGGGAAAAACTCGCAGCAGACATTCTTCTTTGGGAGACCTGCAGTGCAATCTCTGGATAATCAACGGGCAAGAAATAGGTCAACCTAGGAAACCTGCCTGAGAGAGCAGCCCTTGGAGCTTGGGTCTCCCGCTCCCTTTAGAGGAAGAGGCTTCCAAAGCTTTTCCCCAGAGCGCTGGCCCGCCTCCCCTTCCCAGTCGGTGCCTGCCTCCTTTGTGAACTAATGACTGTAATTATTACCTCCCTGAGCTCTTTTGTTATCTCCAAAGCCAAGCCCAGGAGTGGGGGGAGGGGGCTCCCTCTCCAAATCAAAGTCTTTCTAAAGCAAATTGCCGTCTAGGGAGGGACTGTGTTAAGGAAAGACAAATCAGATCCCTGAGTGCTGTGAAATAGGGTATGTTAAATAAAAAATGTAAATACCACCGTTAGATTCGAAGTACTCCAGAGCTGCGGGATTTAATAGAGTTTAAACAGTGGGATTTTAAGCCGCGTTAAAAAAAAAATATGTTAAATCCAGGTGTTGTGGTTTCTACCTTCCCTGTGTTTTAATCTGTTTCTTCAGGGTTTTATGAGTGTTTTAAAAGCTTGTTTTAAAGAATCTTTATGTCTTCGACGACTTATCCATTGCAAAGAAGTTCTGCGACCCCAGCGTGCTGGGTTGAAACAAAACATTAGCAGGATTTGGTGTGGATTTAAACAAAGAACTGATCTCTCCGATTCGCAACTGCACTGCTGGAGCAAGAGCTGCGGAGCTGCCTTTCCCGCGCGCAGACGGCGGAACCACAAAGTCTTTACACCCTGGCGTTGTAACCTGGGTTACTGAAGCCAAGAGCGCCGTAGAAGGTGGGTCACACTGAGGCCTGGGTCCCTGCCCACCGAGCGCCGCGGCCGGATGCAGGCTCCTAGACACAGCCGACAGTGCGCCAATTCTACGGCAGGACCTTGGGCAGCGCCCTTCCCAGCCACCACTCCGGGGCAGGGGTTTAGATCCTAGTGCCCCTCCCTGCTCCGGCACGTTAGAAGACAAAGCTTCATGAAGAGACTTTACCAGGCCCTGGCGTCCCTGGGGACGTGGGACTTGGGTTTGAATGCGGCCACTCAAGCCCCACGACGCCCTTCGTAAGCGAGGATCGAGGGGCTGTGGCCAAGACTGAGGATACGCGAGTCTCTGTTTTGGCAGCAGCTTTGGTGACTTGATTCAGGAGGACAGAGAAGTCAGGGCTTGTGAACAGAATGGAAATGAAAAACGTTCACTCGAGGGAATGCACACGGCGGAAGGCAAGAAGCAGCCTTTCTCCACCAGGATCTTACTCAGCCTCTCTCTGAGAGCCCAGGAGCCACAAGATGTACGGGACGCTCATCTCCGCCACCAAGGGAAGCAACGCGAACTCAACACGGCCCAAATATCTCAGGGTGTTTTCCCTTTGTTTAATAGCTTTTAACGTAAAGGACATTGTAAGAGAGTAGAGATTATGACTTTCTCAGAAAAAAAGCAACCCCTTCCCATCAGGCCCCAGAAATAGTGAATCCCGTCGCCCCCACCAACCTCCCCGCCCCCCACTATCGTGAAGATTCCCGGAGGGATGGGGGGGTAGGGTGGGGAAGAGATCATTGATTTGAGGCCTGCTGACTCCACGGCCAAGCAGGCGATGCCTTCTTTCCGCCTTGAATTTGGAAAGCTCAGATTGCTTCTCTGGAAACTGTTCACGCGTCCCACGCACGCGTCGATTCTGATCATACAAAAGCAAACCCTTCCACGCCTCCGCGGGCCAAGGTCACCAAATGACCCGATCCCATCACCTTTCAGCTGTCAATCCTGCCTGCTGATTCTAGTTGCACTCCCTCGCCCTCCTCTAAGAAGTTTCCATCCGTTTTATATATTTATTTGTTTCCGCAGCCCGAGGTCCTCGGTGATAGGCTCCTGCATGGATTTTAATTGCCTCAATCAGCAGTCTTTCTCTCAGCTGTCAGTCAGATCCTGGACGGTGGGTTCGGCGACCGCGCTCCGCGAAGCGCAGGAATGACGCGCTACCAAGCACCGGGCAGCTCCGTAGGAAGACGTCAGGCTCTACTAAAAAGCTGAAATGAGCCCTTCAGTGCGTAGGCGCCCTTCCCCCACCGTCCCCTCCCCAAGCTCACGAACCGCTAGTGATTCCAGCCCAGCCGCCCGGACTCTCGAGGTCACAGCGACCTCAGCACCGTCTCGGAGGAAGGCGGCGCGGAGGGCGCGCCTCCTTCCCGGCAGCAGGAGCCAGACCTCAAACAATACTCCAATCGGTGCCTGTATGAGACTTCCTTGGGCCTCCCGCTTCGCCTCGCCAAGGTCTCTGAGGTCTACCCCTCGCTGAAGCCGGCGCGCAGTCAATAGCGTTTAGCGCTGTGGACAGCGCACCCCGGCCCGCGGAGGCTGTTTGCAAGCTAGCGGCTGGCGCTCCCCAGGGGCTCCCCTGCACGCCTCCCACCCACATGCTCTGACTCCAGCTCGTGCGCGCTGCCTCGCATCCACCCGCTCCCATTTTTTTCTCTCCGCCGCCCCCTCATCCATCCCGATTGGACTCGTCTCCTTCAAAAGCAGTTCGGGTGCTCGGCGCTTTCTCATATCCCTGCTGCGCGGACCTTAGGTCTGCCTTCCTGTTTAACCTCAGCCTTCCGAGAGTTGCCCCGTCTCTAAGCGCTATCCTCAACACACACAGGCGCTCACACGCAGACACGCACGTTTCCTGTCCCTGTGTGACACCCACCTCTGCCGCACGGCCGCGCGGGTCCCCGCACGGTCCCCTCCTCCCGCCACACTCACACACGCACGCACGCGCAAGCAGAGCCGAGCCGAGGGCAGCTCGCCGACAGTTCGCACTCGGAGGCGACCCGCTCCAGTCTCACAGCGCTGATGGCATCTCCAGGCTCCGGCTTTTGGTCCTTCGGGTCTGAAGATGGCTCCGGGGATCCCGAGAACCCTGGCACAGGTAGGGGAACGGGGGCCTGCAGCAGGCGGGCTTTGCGGGTTGACTGGGGTTTGCAGTGCTAGGGAACACGAAGGAGGTTTTTCCATCTGCAACAGGAAACTTCGGACACTTCGCCCTGCTCGCTGTAGGTCCCTGATGGCCCAAGAGACCAAAACCCCACATGTCCTTATCCCTTGGAAAGACCCCAAAGAATCTCGGACCCTTTTCAATGAAGTTTGGGAGAGCTCCCCCAAACACAGAGGCGTCTCCTCGAAACCGAATTCCGTGAGCCTGGGGCACTGCCACCATCTTGGTGTCTGGACCCTGTAGAGGAATAGAGTGGCTGTGGGGAAAAGGAAAAAATGGAAGAGAGAGAATTCTCGGTCTGGAAGGAGAGCCAGCGAGGAAAATGGACAGCTTCGGTATCTAGGAAAACTCGCTGGAGCAAGGCAGGAAGGGGAGTTTGCCTGAACCTGATGGCACTTGGAAGACAAGCGCAAAGGGCTGGAGTCTGGGCTCCTCTTGGAAACAAATCAGACAATTTAAGGTCGGGCTGGGCCTGGCGGTCTGGCTGCCGCGCCCCTCCTGCACCTGTCCTGTGCGCGGAACTCCGGGCAGCCCCTTTCCGGACCCTGGGTTTAGTGTATTTGTTCCTACAGAACGAAATTTCACACGTCTGCTGTTCTCTTTCTGCCCCGCTGTCCTCCTACCTGTCTTTCCTTGCAGCGAGAGCCTGGTGTCAGGTGGCCCAGAAGTTCACTGGCGGCATAGGAAACAAGCTGTGCGGTGAGTGCCCTGCCCGTGCGGGGGGGGGGGGGGAATCGAGCACGGCCAGTCCTCTGGGTCCCGCGGGGCAATGTCACCTTTTCACCTCCGCATCCCCAATAGCGGAGTTGAGGTTTCTTGGCCAGGGATAGGCAGGGGCGAGGGAGCCGGGACCAGCAGGCGGCTGACCAGCGCTCTCGATGTCCTTACCTAGCTCTACTCTACGGAGACGCCGAGAAGCCGGCGGAGAGTGGTGGGAGCGAGCCCCCGCGGGCCACCTCCCGAAAGGCCGCCTGCGCTTGCAATCAGAAGCCTTGCAGCTGCCCCAAAGCGGATGTCAACTATGCGTTTCTACATGCAACAGGTAAAGGCGCCTCGTGGGGTCCCCGGGAGCCACTGTCCCTCGTATAGCCCCACCCACCGCGATCAGAGGGGACTCGGTGACAGGGCCCTGACTCGAATCGTCGAGAAGCCGGGCGGAGGCTGGCGGACCTTCCGCGAATCTTCAGCTGAAAGCGAGAAACATTGTGCCTGTCCCTTCCGTCTGAGCCCCAGCCCCGACCTCTGCGCAGCGCTGGACGCCGGCGTTCCAAGGGAACTCTGGGCCTTGCGTTCCTCTAGCCCCAGAGCCGTCCTCGGGTTTGCGGTTGGCGGAGGTCCCAGCGCGCTGCACCTCGAGGTCGACTTCTTGGTGTCGGCTGAGACGGGTGGAACTTGGTTGCTGAGACTTTCTAGGTCTTTAGATCGCAGGAGTAATTCATAGCTGCAATTTCACAGAGAAACTATTATATACTCCCTTGTGCTTACACACCCAGTCACCTAAATGAGCGCGCGCGCGCGCGCACACACACACACACACACACACACACACACACACACACACACACACTGACTTAGGAAATAGCGAGCCATCTTACTGGGACAGAGATCCTAACATTGCATGCTCCACTTTGCCTGATTCGCCCAAAGGCATTCGTCAAACATTTCTGATGTGACGTATTTCCATAATCATTTAAGATGATTTACTTAGATACAGCATTTGGAAGGATCCCTGTGAAACAGATGAACGGAGGCACACTCCTTTTAAAAAAGAAAGCAAACAACACGTTCTGGATTGAAATGCAAGAATTAATTTGGGGTGGGGAAGAAAGTGCAAGTCCTCTTTTTCTTCGTCTTTGAAAAATATCTCCCCTTAAAGAAAGTGCTCTGCGTTTCCAGTTTTTTTAAAAGCACAAAATCTCTCAATCCAAAGAGAAATTGCCGAATCAAGATCTTGCCTGGATATTTTCATGGTAAAACTAAAATGTGGCATTTTGATTCCATTCTTTAGACCTGCTGCCAGCGTGTGACGGAGAAAGGCCCACTTTGGCGTTTCTGCAAGATGTTATGAACATTTTGCTTCAGTATGTGGTGAAAAGTTTCGATAGATCAACCAAAGTGATTGATTTCCATTACCCTAATGAGCTCCTTCAAGAGTATAACTGGGAATTGGCAGACCAACCACAAAATTTGGAGGAGATTTTGATGCATTGCCAAACAACTCTAAAATATGCCATTAAAACAGGTATTGTCCGGTAAAAAATAATAAAGCTCTTTTTCCTTTTACAAATTTTATTTTTTTTATAAAAATGTTTTCGTTTATGGAGTGACTGGAATTTTCAAATTTACAGTTATTTTCATCAATTAAAAAAGTCATTATTAGAATGCTATAAAGCAAAGGCACCCTTTACTATTAATGTTCATGCTTCTGAAGTTGATAATATCAGAAACATTATAAACGTATTAAGCCCAAATCATTATATTTTACACTGCACGTATTTGGCAGTGGAGATTAACCACTGATGTAGAAGCAACCATTTGTCAACAGAGGCCAGTAGAAGTGACCCAAAATGGAGAAAGAAAGGGAATATAGAAATGAGAGCTCAAAGGCATGATCCAAACAAAAGCCCAATACTAGTGTAGTGCTAGCCATTTCCTTGGCATAGGAATGGTCAGACATTGCACAAACCATCCTATGTAATTATTGCAAGAGAGATAATATTTTAGCATTGTCTCAAATGGCCAGGGCTTCAGATTCAGATTTCTCTTTTTTTTAAAAAGAAATGTCCACAAAAGAAAACACAATACAAACTAGCTTAACTATTCAGCCATGTTATATACAAGGATGTGTGTGTGCTTCTTCGTAGCCATTCTGAATATAAAATAAAGGAAATGGGTGGGGGAGGGGAATCAAATATCTTTATTTTAAAATGTATTTTGTATTTATTGCTTTTTTTCACAGTAGTCTTCATATGCTATCCATTTTACAGCCCCAGGTGTAACACTTATTTGAACACATACTAAGGTTTCATTTTATCTATGCAAAATCAGCTATTTATCTCTCCAGGTCCTGATTACCCTTTCTTTTCCTTCATTGTCTCTAACCATGTTGATGGATGATGTCACTACACTTCATTAAAGCAATAAAAATAAGTCTAAGTGAATATCACAAGGGATAGAATACCTTGTGGCTCTAAATTGATTTGTAGCCTTAAAAAAGATCTGCTAGCAAATAAAAATGTCACATGACTATTAATTACGATAGGAACTTGATCTTTTTATGTTGCCATGTCTTTGGTTAATGGGTTATTGTTTTAATCAACAAGTATTTTAAGAATGTTTGCTGTGTGGCTTTTAGCTACTTTTTTTGGTTTTGTTTTTCCATTCGTTATACCAACAGAGAGGGAAAGTATGCAGAGAAGAAGCCTAAGGAAATTGACCAGCTGCATTATTAGTATCCACTTTTGTAAGACTATAGACTTAGAACTGGATACATAGGGAAAGGAGTTGAACTTGGTGATTTCGATCACTCTTGGTCTGTGGAGTATGAATTTTGAAGGCTTATTAATTATCATTCTCAATTATGTTCACAGAGAATCCACGATGTATATATACTAGGCATTAAAGATGCCCTTCTTCCCAGCTTTTGAAGTATCTGTAGGTGCAAGCCCGAACAGTGCTTTTAATTCATTTTTGTTTCACCCATTCCCCTAACCTAATATTTCAATATGATAATAGTACCAAATTTATTGTTACCAAACTGAAAAGAACCTATAAAAATGCTTTACAACTTCATCCTTAAAAGCTGGTGATGTCTGACATGTAATGGAAGGCGTTAAGATAATGGGAATTGCAAGTCAATGAAAGTCATAGTTCTATCAATGCTTCATTTAGTGTTAGGAGAAGATGGGGCAATTAGATTTTGCCATAATGCTTGTGAAATTGTTGGCCGAAGTGTAGTTCTAATGCATTTTATTTAAAGTTCAGCGGAAAATAGGATTAAGTTGAATTTCTAAGCATCAATATCAATATTATTCATAACATATGTAGTCTACCGGTCTTCCCCATTCCACCCCCAAATAGCAGTTCAAAGAATTAACATCAGTCACCTCTTTTTACGGCAAGTTTACAGGTTTTTATGTGTAACTGGTATTTGACCACCAGTACTATTTAGGTCTGTAAAGTAGTTACCATCTCTGTGACCATAAGGTATTTAGGTTCTCCTCGGGAGATGCTTTTATAAAATATGTTAGCACCTGCTTTCTACCTAAAAATCCTTAATCTAATTTCCACTTGGGCTCCAAGTTTAGGGAGGAGTGAAGGGCAGTGGGGAAATACTTGCAAATGACAGCCTTCATAAGTATTGTTAAAATTACGTTGGTAAGAACTGTTGGAAGAGAAAACTGAAAACTGCAGAAATTTATAGAATTCTGGAATAATGAACATTTTCCGGGGGGCCATTGGACTTGGTAGTGGTAGTGGTGGTGGTGGTTGAGGAGTGTAGGGGTTAATGTTATCTTGAGTCTTTTAACGGAGCCATCAGACAAAGAAATGGAAGAGTCGATAAATGAGCCCATCCTTGGGTGCGTGCTGCGGGTACACCGAGAGCAGTTTGGACGACTTGGGGGACCTCCCCAACTGATGGTGGACACGAGGGTCAGGGCCGCCTGGGGCTGGTTGTTCTCCGAGGCTGCGCATCCTTCCCCACTCATTTGCTAACCGGTGGGGAGCGTTCCAGAGGCGTGAGCGGCTCTAATCTCACGTTTCCTGTTCTCAGTCTCCTCGGTTGCGCGGCTGCGCGAGGCCGCCGATTCCCGGTCGAGTGGGGGCGGCGGCGGCAGCTGGATGCTCAGCACCGCCCAGGCAGCTGCCAGACTCCAAGGCAGGTCTCTCTCACCCTTTCTCTTGGAGAGCCCTGCCTGGATTCGCCGGCATCCTGCAGGGGGTCACGGCAAGGCAGCAAATAGAATATTTCTGCAGCATACTTCTGCAGAAATCAAGAGGACATGTTGTTCTAACCCGTCAAACTATCTCCCTCCATTTTTTTTTTTCACATCACCATCAGTGAATGAAAATTTTGAAGCACTAGAGATTCAGGTGCCGTCGGAGACCAAGGTCAAAAAAAATAGAGAAGGAAGTCAAGCCCGTGAAGCCTCCAACTTGCTTCCCAGTGTTCCAAAGGCAGTTAGCAGGGTGGATTGGCCTTTTGATGCCTTGCGGCTGGACACACACCTTGGAATTTCTTTCAGGTTTTTTTGCAGAGGTTTTCATGCTAAAGTTTCCAGAGTTAAGTAGTGTGTGATAGTAGACGCCAGATTCATCCAGAAAATGCATGTGAACTGGGAGAGTGGGATTAATGGATTGATTTGCTAATCTTTATTAATTTCTCACTTTAAAGAAATGGCTTAGGGAAAGAGAAATGAAGGGGCATCAGGAGGGAGAAGCGGCTGTGATTTCAGCTGTGAGCTCTAATGAAATGGGGAGTCAATGAGGCAGAGACAGGGGAGGGCTGTTCCAGACTGTGCGCGGGCAGCAGCAGCTTTCTCACTTTCTCTGGATGCATAAACTGACAGGGTCAGCATCAGAGGGCCTAGGAAAAACGGAAAGGTAGAAGGGCACTGTGCACAGCCACCGGGAGGCAAAACAATGCCTGGGAATGAGCGAGAGCCACACAAATCTTGGTCTTTTTGAAATGCGCCCTTTTCCAGCTCCAGTCTTTTCTCCGTGTCTAATTGTCTAGCCACATGCCTGAGGCAGATAAGACAGCACCCCAGTCCTGGAGATAAGCTCTGTGTTGATTTTTGTCCCTGCTTTCCTCGTTGCCTTCCTTTATCTTGTTTCACCCGGGCAGGCCTGAGAGACCATCATCCCTGGGCTTCAGACAGGTGTCCATAAGTGGCAGCGCCTTTTTTTATCAGATCCTATTTCCATAATTGATAATCTTCCAAAATTTTTGCTGCCAAGCAAATCACAGATTTAGAGATAGGCTTTGATGGGGCAAGACAAGGAATGGAATTCTAATGAGGTATTTACAATCACATTTTAAATAATAGCCTCAGGAGTATTTGGATGTCAACTCCTTTAGAGAGTTTTAGAGAAATCTAAAAGTTAATTAGATAAGCCTTGCTAATGGACTCATCAGCCCACTGAATATATCTTGATGTATCTTGTTGACAAGGCAGTGATGTTGACTTTATCCTGCTTTATTTTAAATCACAACTGTGAAGGAGTTCTGTTGTTTATAATCAAATATTTGGACAGAAGAGAATTGACAAGAATTAGATTTATCCATGCCATCTTTAGACAATCATCGCCATCACCTTTTGAATCCAGGACAAATTACTGAAAGGACTGTCGCTATTTTCTCACTTTTGCCTTGTCTTTTGTTATCATCAGTCATTTGCCTCTGATATCATTACAAATGTTGGCAGGCCTGGTGGATGTCATGATATGACTGAATCCCAGAACGACTTCAACGAAAAAGGATTTTTAGCAGCCTGAATGTAAACTAGAACAGCTTGGGATTGTATGAGCATTTTAGTTTGCAAATGTCTTGAAGGGATGCTAGGAAATAAACTAGCCTCCACATTGCAAACTACGCTTATTTTTTTATAGGATAATGTTTAGCAGAAGTTTTTTTTAGAGTGTGTTTTAAGAAATACCAAAACCCAAAATAGTCTCTCTTGTTAGATGAACTGCTCCTTTTGGGTGTGTCTGTGTGAAAGCACGCCGCATGCACACGGTGGGTTTCTGAACATGGATTTCCTAATACTGAAGGTTCTTTCCAGGTTCTTTAGCTAGAGCAATCCTGAGTTGGAGAGGCATTTATCTTCGCAGGATGCAGTCCTGATTCTGGTATTCCATTTTATTCAGGGCATCCCAGATATTTCAATCAACTTTCCACTGGACTGGATATGGTTGGATTAGCAGCAGACTGGCTGACATCAACAGCAAACACGAACATGTAAGTCATTAAATGTGTGTGTGGTTTTTTTAATCCAGGATAATTACTAGTGAGATTTCATAGCTTTAGTCTACCTCGCCTGGGAAAATCTCTTTTTAATTAAGTAGCCCCTAACATAGCAACACAAACTTCAGAAGTATACGGGTGTTCACGCTAACTTAAAAGAGTCCTGAAGTATCTTTCATGCAATCAAACTTATATAACATTTTCAAACACAAAAGGCACTTTTTCGGCATTTTGGATTCATGATTATATACAATTACAATATATAATGTATGATGTGTATAATGCAGACAAGAAATGGGACCAGATGATGTCTTTTAAATAGTATTACTCGTACCTTTAGGAAGATAGAAAAAGGGACCACCTTTAAGAAGACATAATTTTCTCTCTGCTCAATACTATAATCAAAACCTTTGTGAATGTAGGGCTTGAAAAGGGACAGAAAGTAGTTCAATAGATGTTGTAATGATGAATTATTTCTTTGAGTTACATACATAAAATGTGGCCATTACTACATTTCAGGTTCACCTATGAAATTGCTCCAGTGTTTGTGCTCTTGGAATATGTCACGCTAAAGAAAATGAGAGAAATCATTGGCTGGCCAGGGGGCTCTGGCGATGGGATATTTTCTCCTGGTATACACAACTTTTCTGTGTTTTTTTCTTCTGATAAGCAGTGCCTCATTATAAACCTAGGAGCAATTAAATATCCAGTCTGTATTTCTGCTTATGTTAAATAGCTTATGTAGATCAAAAGAATGAGTGTGTTAATACATGACCATTGACCATGCTTCCAAGCCAACTCCCCATGCTTGAGCATAGTTATTTGTGTTCAGAAAGAGGATAAACAGGATATATTTACCCAATCCTTCTACTGTGATCCTATATAGAAGATGTATGGATCATGTGGAACACAGGAATAAAGATTCCTCATAAGGGAATTCACTCTCTGAAACTCTTCCCACAATTAGTGAAAACGTAGTCTCATTTAATAAAGCCTTCTCTGTTTCAGGATACATTATGAGGCAGATCTATGTAATAGAGCCTATGTAGTCTGTCCCTTTCAAATAACATCCAGAGAAACTGATTTACATTACTTTCAAGCAGGGCAGAAAGTGACTGGGGAAACCATTTCTTAAAGCTGAAACAGAGGGTGCTGATTCCTTCCAGAGGTTTCTCTTGCCTTCTCTTCTTTATCATGCCATTCAGTCTCTTCGTCCCTTCCATCCTGCCTTTTATCACCAGCCACTGGAATCTAAATTCCATTATTTACACCTCTTCCAGCCAAGAGAATCAACCTGACATACACACACACACACACACACACACACACACACACACACAAAGAAAAGAAAAGAAAAGAAAAGCCTTGCCCTTGGTTCTGGATCTGCATGTGACCTTGGTTTTGATGCAGAGAAGAAATAGAAGTTAGAAAGGCAGGAGGAAGAAAGAGTCACTGACCCAGGGAAAATAAACCTGGTGTGCAGACTATCACCTCATCAGTGGCAGAAGAGGGTCATCAGAAGGGGGCAGGAGCTCAGTGCACTGAGACTAGCCCTGCTGGGGAGGTCAGGGCGAGTAAGGGCCATGTCAGGATGTCCCTTGAGCAAACCTACAGAGACAAGTGGATGATGAGGGAGAGAGAAAATAAAGAACAGGTTGAAAGAAGAAATTATAAGCAAGCAATAGTGGCCTCAAGGCTAGGGCTTAAATTAAGCAGTTTTACCTATAAGCTCAGATATGCTATTATATTTTATGCTTTTAAAGATATAACACCATTTTTCAGGTGCTGAAGGAAAACATGTTAGTTAAATGGAAGGGAAAATTAGCCGTGTTTTTTTCTTTTCATTAAACACCAGCTGTGATGAATTTAAAGCTAGGCTTTATTTTGTAAGGGAACTCAGGTTTCCTTTGGAAAACCATTCCCCACTGAGGGAACTTTGTCATCATTGCCTGGAACTGATTCTCTTAAGGTATTTTTCATGAGGACTTGGGTAGTGTTCAGAGATCAGCATTGTTTCTATCTCTATTCGTCTTCCTCTAGGTTATGTGATTGAGCATCCTGAACTCTCTTTTAAGGAGTCCGAAGAGAGCAGCTGCCCCTATTGACCCTGAAAACTTGGCTAAGGGGGTTTGGGCCTAATTTAGCTGTTCCTGGAACCCCCTTCCCCAGAAAATATACACCCAGAGAAAGAACCCTCTTTTGCTGTTCTGCTAAGTCAAGTATGGACACCCCCATCAGTGACAGAAAATGATCATGTGGAAAGACTTAACCTTGATCATGGGGCTCCTTCCTCAGATCCTAAAGATCCACATGCTCTCATACCAAGATCAGAAGCCACTGATGTCATGCTAAGTATAATGTAGACATTACAAAGTGGAGAGGGGACAGAAAAACGGGCCATTGGCTCCTTTTCTGTTCTACTTTCTACAAGGCATTACAGAGGAGAGATGGAGTATAGCAGCTTCACTTGCAAATGGATGCCTTTCCAGGTAGCATCCAGCTCTATTCCTGGGGTGTAGGGTCATAAAATTTAAGCAGTGGGGATAGGGGAAATCATACACTGTATGTGCCTGAGATCTGAAAGACCCATTGCCTGGGACTGTACACAGAGGTTTAGGTCTGTGACTTAAATGTAGAGCTCAGCTCAGTTTACCTTACACCTTCATCTATAACATCCAGAGGCTTCATGCTTCATGGGAAGTTTTCTGGAACTTCTAGAAGAAATCTGTTTATGTGATGTCACCTGTGTCTGGGAGCCAAAGAAAACTAGAGCATTTCTCACTGCTCAGCAAGTCATGAAGGACCAAAGGAGAAGAAAGGGGCATCTTGGCTTCTTCACAAACCTTTCCCTATCTAACAGGACTCTCCTGATGATTCAGAGCTCATTTTTGCACCCTTCTCCTAGAAGATACATCTGTTCTCCTGCCTGGGTTGCACAAAGCAGTCTGCTCTGCTCTAATGATCCAGAATCCTGTGCATCTCTCTCAGGGCTACTAGATCTTTAGACAGAGAATAACTGGAGTGGCAAAAGGAGGAGTGACAAGGTAGAGCTGGAAGCTTCTTAAATAACTATGCTACGTGATATGTTTTCTTTGTGTTCATCTTCCTCTTTTTCTCCTGGCCTGCTTTCTCCCCAGCCTCTCTCACAAGAACAACTGGGGCAGTGCTGCTCCGCTGGGGGCTATTGTACCCTCCAGGGGATATTTGGCCATGAATGTTAAGTTCTTGATTGTCAGGGAGGAGGCAGGTGGCACCCGTAGCCTCTAGAGGGTAACAGCCAGAGATGCTGTTAAACACCCCATGGTGCACAGGACAGCCCCCACCACAAGGACTTCTCAGCCCTAAATATCATTAAGTGCCAAGATTGAAAAACCATACATTGGAGTGGAATTTCCTTTAAAAGCTGGTCCCTTGCCCAGCAGCATCCTACAATCTCAGCCCTTTTAGACAAGGTGTCAGCTCAAAGCATGACTGACTTGGATTCAGCTTGCCCCAGGTCTCCGAGGTTCAGAAGAAGTAGAAATTGCCCTTATTCTGACTGAAGACAGAGCCAGGATCTGGATACTTGCTCTCTGGGCCAGGCTGCCTGCTTGCTTTGGAGCCCAGGGCACACCTGTGGGCCATTCAGTTTGGTACAAAGAGCCCTCTGCTCCTCAGCCACCCAAAGGGAAGGGAACTCAAAGCACTCACATCATGGCAGAGCCCAGTGGGTCACCTATGGGAAAGGAGGAGATCATGGCTTTGCTCTGCTCATAATGTCACAGTTTCCAGACCAGCATCTCCATTTGCATGCACAACAACCGGTCTTCTTGTATTTCAAAAATCCTAAACTTTCTAACCATCTTGAGGGAATGCTCACTTTTCTTTGCTGGAGACTTTATTTATAAGATACAAATATTATGGTATGAAATCCTTGACAATCTTAGGGTGACACAGGAAAAGCAATTCAACATAGACTTAAAATTCCCTTAGTTTTGTGTTTCCCTATCATTATGAAATAAAATTTTGTTCAGCTATTACAATTGTAGTTCTATGATATCTTCGAGGGGAAAGAACTGTTCTGGGGAAATTCACAGATGAGTATGATGTAATGGGCTTGGATGTTTATCCTCATTCTATAAGAATTATGGATTAACAGTCCACACCATTAGCTACAAAGGACTTGTCTTAGTGCAAGTGCAAGACATCGCCCGAGTTGAAATGAAAAGAAACGTGCCTCCATCAGGATATAAGTAAGATTTCCACAGGCCTAGTAAAGAATGACCACATTCACATGGTAAGAAGGAAGGCAACAATTTCTAAGTTCTTAAGAACCTCTTCAAAGGATTCCCAGCAAGAGCAGAATCAATTGGCAGTTCTGTTTAGCTACAGATTTGGGATATGAAGGGGTAGCATGTGTCCTATGGTTTTGCCCAATGTTCCCTTCTCTTGACCCTCATAGTCTGAGGATTCAGTCTGAGTTTGAGGATTCAGTTCAAAGAATAACCAATAAATATGGCCTTCTCCTGTGTCCAAGGAGGATTCTAGGTCAATGGAAATAAAGAATGATGCTTGCATGTGAAATGATGTTGATAATGACTAGAAAGGGTCACTGTGTGTTGCTGTTACTTTCTTTAGGCGGCGCTATATCTAACATGTATGCCATGCTGATTGCTCGCTTTAAGATGTTCCCAGAAGTCAAGGAGAAAGGAATGGCTGCTGTTCCCAGGCTCATTGCCTTCACATCAGAGCATGTATGTGTTTCTGTTCTTTCCGTGTTTAAGGTTATAATCTGTAAAGCCCAAGTTAAATGAGTCATATTTGGAAATGCTTTATCCCCAGTGGGTAGATACATTTTAGGAGAGAATGAAGGGAGTGGTCTAGTGGGGTGAACCCCTTTCTCTTTGAAATGTAGTAACACCCTCAAAGAGAAAGCAGAATGTTTTACTCTTAGATTCTACACATCCTTTTTCTATAATAATGTTGTGTGGGGGAGAAGGAGGAGAGGAGAGGCCAGAGTGACTATAAAATCATTTAGACAACTGGGGCTATGCCTACATAACTCAAACCTCCAGAGTGTCCTACTGATACAATCTTTCTGAATGAAAATTCTGATCAGATATTCTACCCTAATGGTGCCTTGAACCATTTAATGCTTATCTTTGGCAGACTTAACCAGAGGTTTCATCACTCTAGAGAAATGGTCTAGTGGTCCTATCTATCATAGCTCTGGTCTTTGGGCCAGTTCTGTCTCAGCCAATCATAACCTCCTGCATCCTTCCAGGCTGCTGGCCAGGTGGGATGCTGAGAGCTGGGTCTTCCTAGCTGAGCGCCACAGTGCAGTATTTCATATTCTTTCCATGGCTTTCAGAGGGTTAAAGCCATTCTCCTACCACCATGGACACAATGAAAAAAGTAGCCCATGCTGTTCACATAAATTAAGCTAAATGGCTTCCCTCTGCTAGGCCTCCAGTGTTCCTTCCTGTGCAGAGACATAACCACACACAAACTTCAAGCCACTTTGCAGCTGTTCGAGCAACATCTTGGTTCCAAATTCTCCCGCCACACAAGCTCTGCAGTAAACCAGACTTGACAGGCATTAGTAAGCATTACCTGCCATGGAATTCCTAAGAGTTTTCCTTCACAGTCTTTGCCTCAGAGTAGCCTAGGGTATGGGAAACAGTTACCTCAAAGAAGATCAAGAAGCCCTCTGATGGTGGGGGAAGTAGGAGATGGGGAGGGTAGAGGTGTCTATAGGGAAACAAGGGCCTCCTGTAAAGAGACATCATTGGGGAGAGGCAGGGGGTTATAGCGAGAGTCAAGGCACATCTCCTATTGAACTTTTCTTTTTCTGCTTTAAGTGATGTGTGTGTTTGTGCGTGTGTGTGTGTGTGTGTGTGTGCATATGTGCGTGTGTGTGTGTTCATAACAAGGAAGCAAAGGGTAAGTACAAACTAGAAGCCAGTGAATACAATTCACAACCATAATGCTAGCCATGGAATCAAAGACAGTAGTTATTTGTTAACATATTATCTTCAGCATCCTATTTTTGGCCATGTTTTATCATTTTCTTGTTTTGTTTCTGTGTCCTTCCTCAACTTACAGAGGTCATATTTAGCAGAGAAGTTCTGAAATGACCTGCCTGCGCTTTCCTATTTGCTACTTTCTTATTGCTACTAAAAAGAATTACCACAAATTTAATGGATTAAACCAACATAAATTTATTGTCATATTTCTGGAGATCAGAGATCTATAGTGGGTCAGGCAAGGCTGTGTTCCTTTGGAGATGGTAGGGGAGAATCCATTTCCTTGTCTTTTCTACCTTCTAGAGGCCTTCCTTGGTTCATGGCCCCTTCTTCCAACTTCAAAATCAGTAGAACACCTTCAAATCTCTCTCTCTCTCTGACCTCTCTTTCTGTCACCACATCTCCTTCTCTAGCTCTGACTCTTTTCCCTGCCTCTTTCCCACAAAGACCCTTGGGATGATATTGGGTCCACCCAGATAACCTAGGACAATCTCCCATCTCAAGACCCTTAGCTTAATCACATCTGCAAAGTCCCTTTTGCCATGTAAAGTAACATATTCTTAGGTTTCAAAGATTAGGATGTGAACATCTTTGCAGGGAGCATTATTCAACCTATTAAGCCTCGTATCCCACCATGAGATAATTTTCATTTTTCAGCTTCTCAGGAGAGAAAACTATGATATACTTTTTCCAATTACTATTTCTCTATACTCTTGTATCCCTAAATAGTTAAATGTTACACTATTCTCTGTCTCAAAAAGCTCAGATGATCTTTTTTTTTTTTTTTAAAGATTTTATTTATTTGACAGAGAGAAACACAGCCAGAGAGGGAACACAAGTAAGGGGAGTGAGAGAGGGAGAAGCAGGCTTCCCGCCGAGCAGGGAGCCCGATGTGGGACTTGATCTGGGGTCTCCGGGATCATGACCTGAGCCGAAGGCAGTCACTTAACCAACTGAGCCACCCAGGCACCCCTCAGATGATCTTATAGTGAGCGTCTTCTTTTGGCTTCTATGCTGTTTGTACAACCTGAAATGAGTTCGGTCGACCAGAAAGCTGCCCTGTGCTCTCTGGTTTCTACATGAATTTCTTGCTCAGGCTTCATGGAAATTGACTTAACCTTGCTCACA
The DNA here is from genome assembly GCA_004023965.1 of Spilogale gracilis. Taxonomy (NCBI): domain Eukaryota; kingdom Metazoa; phylum Chordata; class Mammalia; order Carnivora; family Mephitidae; genus Spilogale; species Spilogale gracilis. Next base: position 25,511 of record PITA01007590.1, on the reverse strand, counting down.
AAGCCCAGGTCATATGGTTTGAGAATAATTTTGCACTGCCTTCTTTACTTGATATAGCAAACTAAGAGTCTAATTCTTGACTTCTAAGTGAAAGGAAGGTGATTCAGCTATACAGCAGCCTTTCGATTCTTCCTCCTCTTTCTTGTACCTCTATCCATGCATATAATTATGAAAGAACATTAAAACTATGAACCTTTCCTAAAACGCCAATTGATTCTAACTCTGTACCTATTTTTGGACAGATGAACTCTTTTCCTAATTTATAATACCTGATATCTGATAACTATTTGACTATTTCCAACACACTTCAAATATACATTAGCTCATTTGATTCTCACCACATTCTTGTAGAAAGGCAAAGCAGAATTTGCTATTAACATTTTTTGAATGAAGAGACTGCAGGTAGAGCTGGGATTAAATGGGTTTCCTGACTCCAGGCCAATGAGGTCCCTGCCCTGACTACCAATGTAGAAATCAGATCAAAAGATTTAGTGAGAACATTTTGTATGCCACAGCTCATCAATTAATTTAACATTTTATATCTTCCCAAGTAAAACTTCCACCAAGATCTTTTCTTGTGATGTGACTGTGTCGCTAAATTATTATTCCCCTCACTAAAAACAAAACAAAAAAACAAACTTTCCTCATTATCTCACAGGGCTGGACTGGAGGGGACTTTTAGAGCTCATTTAAAGCACTTCTATATCTCATTGAACACTTGATCCAAACCATTCTGGACAGATAAGCCCTTCAAGTAGCCCTGCCTGTGAAGCTTTGGGTTAAGAGGTAACATGATCCCTATATCTAGTTCCTTCTGGGCTCTAGACCTCAGGGCCACTCCATTCCATGCATCACTTGGTGTAATTCCTTCCAGCTTTAGTCCAGGCCATATAGACCCATAGTCTTTTCAAGTTTTACAATCACCTTGACTCCACCAGCCCCAGAAATAGATCTTCACAAGCTGCAAAAAAGATGATCAAGTCATGTAATCCCTTTTCTCCAGGCCAAACAATTTCCATCTTTGCATGGAGATTTCTTTCCTGAGTCCCTGGACCTGCAGGGAGAAACAGTAGTGCAAGAGTTGCTTTATGGATCCGGTGGAGAGAGGGGAAAGGCTAAGGCAGAAGCTGCTTCAAATAGTGTCTCTCTCAGTGCTCTTTGAGAGTTTCCAAAGCCAAAGACTTTTAAGAATCAGATGAGACTCTTCTAAAACACTCACCTCAGCTCCTGGGATGTAGGAAACTCTGCACAAATATTAGGTAACTTAAAAAAAAAACCTCACAACTTTACCTATAGATGAGGAACCCAAGTCCCAGAAGTGGGAGATGCTTGGCCCAGGGTTTTTAGTCAGTCAGTGGCAGAGTCAGATCTTGAGCCTCAGTTTCCTGACAATCCCAACACTCCTCTTTCAACTACTGGGTTGGATGACCTCTACACCACTCTAGCTGGCTGCTCTAAATTCACTTGTAGCATCCTTTCTCAAATCTTATTTTCCACATGTTGGTTATTCTAGTGTTAATTTAATTTCCTGATCTACTGAGCCAGGTCAAGTCACTATCCTTTCTTCCAGTTTGAGCACCAAATTTAAAACTTGACATGTGTAGAGCGATGGGAATGGGAATGACATTGAGAAACTCTCTTCCAGCAGCCAGCCAGAAACATCACACACTGAGCAAGGGAAGGGTCATCTTTTATTTACTAAATTGCCCTCACTGTCTCTCATGCACCCCACAAAGCCACCCAACCCTTTTCTGGCCACCAACTCAGACAAGAAGTTTCTCTTTGTTGATAAGGAGGTCAAGCTATCACATTTTTCTTTTTGTTCAAATTCAACTATTTTCTTGAAATTTTGAAAGAACTAAATCAAACAAATAGTATTGCTATGAAGAACATTAGAAGAAGTAAATATATCACTGTGTTGAAACAAGAGATAGCCTTTAAGCTCTGAGTAAAGAGTTTCAAGACTATTTCCTCCCCACTACGGAATCACAAAATTTCAGAATTGGAAAGGATCTTAAAGATTGTCTGGTTCCATACGCATTCTTTGCTAGAATCCCATCCTTGTTACCAAATCTTCAGTGATAGAGGATCTTGGCAAAAATTAATCTGAAGAGTTTAAAGTTCCTTCTTGAAACTAGGTTTAGAGGGAAGTTGACTCTAGCTGAATAATTCACATCTCTACTTGAATCCTTTGAAAGCCCAAATAAGCTTCATTACAAATTCCTCTTATCTCCTTGTATGCAACAAGCTCTCCCAGAAACAGTCTCAGCGAAACAGCATATGTGCATCTAGGAAAAATGTTCTTCATAATCAGAATGGGTAGTGGGATTTTTAAGCAAATCAGCACTACTCCATTCTTTACAGCCAATCACCAATGTTCTGCTGAGGCCCCTCATGGCTTCAGCCCACTTACACGGGGAGATGATTGTAATAATTGTTTAGAAAGGTGGTTTTCATATCACAACACTATATGAGAGGCCTCAATTCCAAAAACAGACGTCTTTTATGTTTAAAAAAAAAAATAAACTAACAGTGACCCAGGCAGCTTGGAAAGACAGCTCCCATGCAATGTTCTCCATTAGACAGCAGCTTAGCCTGCCAGAATTTCAGTACATGAAATTGTGAGCTGAATGTGGGTTACCTTTAGCCTCTGAGGGCCCTCCTCACCCCTGTGTTATTTTCTCCCTCTATTCAATCCCATCAAGGGATTTGATGGAGCCTGAGAGCCCTGCAAATCTTGGGTAGAACCTAGGTGTTACCTCGCTTGGGGGCATTTCCACTGCAATAGGAGACAAAAGAATGAGGCAGTAAGGCACAGTGCGGCAGTGGGGCAGTGGGATGTCTCTTTAGGCCTTGGTCATTTACTCAGTGAGCTATGTGCCAGGCATTGCCTCAGGCACTGGGCAGACAAAAGGGAACAGAACAGACCCCGTGCCTGCTCTCAAGAGGCATATATTCTACAGTGTATGAAGGAAAGGACAGGGGTCTGGAGGGGACAGTCCCTCTTCTCAGTGCCCCTGAGACCATGCTGAGTGATCACTATAACTGAGTTCGTGCTCAGTGCTGAATCCACTTTTGTCACCAGATGTCATTCTTGGATCCCTTTTCCTATCAACTTAGTCTTGGTACACACCATTCTTCTAGTACATACTTAGGGCACAAACTCACAATGGGTGACTTTAAACTGTAGAACTGTGAGTAACAAGGTAGTAGCCTCTCAGAAATGCCTTGTGCGCAGATCCATATCACGTCAGTATCACACAGAGTCTCTGAGAGCATGGTTTGGCCATCCCCTACCCTCCAAATCATTATAATTAGAAATCGATGAAGTAGTCTCATGGAGTACTAGTTTCTTTGTAAATCAGATGCTTTAGAAAGCAGAACACTCTTTTAAGGCCATTTGATGAATAAAAGAAAGGGCAAGGACTACCAATGTGTCTGAGGCCGAAAAAGCTCTCATCTACCTCAAATCTCAGGAAGTCTAGAGAGAAAAACATTGGATGTGTGGGAGAAGTGTGGAGAAGGGGAAAACTGTTAGTCCTATAATTGTGGAGTGGGGCAGGGTATCCAAAGCATGCAGAGGGGTCAAATAAGCAGATTTTAGCTCATTCATCAGTTGGGCTTTATGACCTATTTGTTGGGGGTCCTGATATGTAAGTCCCCCCATTCACCTCTGTTTTATATATCTACACACACTTCATTCACTCCACTCACAAGGGGTTCAAGTCCAAGGACAATTGGTAGGCAAGGTTCAAGTCCAAGGACAATCTAGACGTAGAGCTTTTCACAGAATGTCAGAATGAAGAGCTAAGATTTCCAACTTAGTGTGCCCTTTTTCTTTCTTCATTTGAAGTTATGAGTTGCTTCTTCTCAAAGCAGTTGGTCTGGCTAGAAGGTTTTATAGCTGCTTCCAGCTTGGGAAGGACCCCATCTTGGGCCTTTTGGGGTGGGTGCTGAGAACATCTCTGGACTTGCTTTTACAATGGGCTTTAGATTAGAGGTTTGGGGGTCTGTTTAGCCCATGACTGTCTGGCTCCAGTAACTAAAGCCACACCTCAATGTTGGGATTTGTGGCCAGAGATTTATCACAATAAGTAGTGGACATTTTTCTGGACTTATTTTCCAAGCATATGGTCAAATTCAATCAATATTTGCTAATAATAAATATTTCCTAAACCAACCACCAAAGTCCTTGCCCTCATGCAAACTATGTTCTAGTAGGGGACAGATAGTAAATAAATACTTACTCTAATGTCACATGCTGACAAGAGAAGGGGACAGGAGTGGGCTGTTTGACAAGGTGGTCATAAAAGATCTCCATGGAGGTGATGTATAGCAAGGCCCTACATCGAATGAGGGAGGGAGCCATGTAAATATCTGAGGGAAGGATTTTCTATGAGATGGAACAGCAAGTACAAAGACTGAGAGGCAAGAACAAATTTAGCTAACTCACAGAAGATTGGTGCGTAGAGAGAGCAAGAGGAGAGAAGGCAGGAGACGAGGTAGGGGAGGTAGCCAGAGACTGAGGGCTGTTTTAATAATCTTTGTGTCCTCAGGCTTAGCAGAGGCTTTCCCTGAAGCCCTGTGGTCCACCATGCAGTTGAATCTGAGTCTCAGTTAAATATCCGATGTGACCAACAATGGCTTGAAATAGTTAATGTGGCTTTCCAAACTGCTATCTCAAATGCAATAGAGGAAGAGAAACCAGCATGTCAAGATACTAAAGTGATTTGTCTCAGAGCTTTCCACCAGTCCCGTTATTCTCCCACCATCCCTAAAGACGGGACAGATTTATTGTCCCCATTACAGAGAAGCAAGGAGCTGATGCACACCCCAGTCAAAGGGCTGGATGGAACGATGGAGTTCATGCCCCTGCCTCAGCCTATGGGCTCTCATTCTCATGCATTCTTACTCTGGGTAATCTCATCCTACTCAAGCCCAGAAATTCTGCTTATTTTTTAATTACGATTATTGTATAGCTATAAAACCTCATGGTCATTTGCTCATATTTCAAACACCAGCTGAATCATGTTGCTTATATCTAGATTATTTATGTTTAAAAAGATTGAGAAATTAATCTTCCATCAACCTCAAATTTTTTTGTTTAGTTAAAAAATAAAAACTAGATGGGTTTTAACATCTACTACCCAAATAGAAATATGATTTAGTTCTAAATAAGTACTGGATTCTACTAGGTCTATTATTTTTCCAAAATCAGGGTGAAGGGGATGGGGGGATATTTATCAACTCATTCCACAGCCATTATTTTTAAAGATTTTATTTATTATTTGACAGAGAGAGAAAAAGAAAGAGCACAAGCAGGGAGAGTGGGAGAGGGAGAGGCAGGCTCCCTGTTATGCAGAGAGCCAGATGCGGGGCTGGATCCCAGGACCCTGAGATCATGCCTGAGCTGAAGGTAGACGCTTGGCCTACTGACCACCCAGGTGCACCCCCCCGCCCCGCATTCTAGTGATGAATGACTGATCCTTACAAGAGCCTTGATGATTTGGGGACACATCTGAATCCCTATAGCTTTCCAGGGTTTTCTTGTAGCTTTACCTTCTGAAGCCACCCTGAGCCATCGATCTCTTTTCTCTCACCTTGGCACCACATGTTCCTGTTGCCCTCTGCTCATGAACAAGCATCCTCTGAGCTCTCTCCAGATGCCTGGTTTCCAGGCTTCTTAGCCTGTAGGCTGCTGATCTGTGGTTCATCAACAAGTAGTTCCATTAAAAGTGGTGCCAAGGATTAAAAATGATTTCCCTTGTGCTGTCTCACCAGCACTGAGATGTGCTATTGAAGCTGTTTTCACTGTTTCTTCCTCATTAGGTAGTGCTTCCCCCCCCCGCCCGCCCCCCCAGGCTCCTTGCTTGCCATGGTACTTGCTATTTGTGGATAACATCTAGTGATTTCTCTGCTTCCTTTCCTGAAAATATAAACAGGCTCAGTGTTCAGTCCCTAATCTTCTATTTTCATGCCTCATATCACCTTCGTTCCCCATCTCGAAGCTTTCTCTTTGGGCCTGTGTTTTTTTTTAAGTGTGTGGCATTTGCTACAGTGATCAATTACCCACAGTAATTGCTCCTCATTTGAGCATCCCTATTCTTTCTCATTAAAGACCAGACAAGACTACTTCCTCTCATTGACCACGTGCTCCAGATCTCTTATTTGGCCTCAATTTGCCATTTGGCAGTTTAGTACAGAAACAGAAACAGAAGTAAAACCAAGAAATCACTGAAGTAGTAATTAGTGAAGGTTTATCGTGCACACACCAAAAAAAGACAGTTTGCAAACCGGGAGCCCTCAAACTAAAACAGGGGATGAGACTCGGAGGATATAGTTATAAAGCAGCTTAGAGAGCGCGAAGGCAGTGACTGTTAATTCTTCACAGTGATTGGTAACAATATTAGAGTTTTCTTCAATGAAAGAGAATTGTTTAGTGGTTACCCTCTATCAATTTGGGGGAAGAATTTTTCAGTTATGATTTTTAGACCCAGGTGGTCAGCCTCATTTGTCATGCAAAATAAGCGAAATTAAGCTTTGCTTATATGACTAAACTGGCTTTTGTGTGGTTTAGGACATTTTCAAGTCTGGTCTCCCTGTGTGTTTGATTTGAACAGTGGTTTCAAGCTCATTCACTGAGGGGCCTTGTGCTTGTTCAGTGGACAGCTGGCTCCTCTGTTCTGTGCCCTCCCTGCAGTCACACACTGCTGTTTTCCTCCAGAGCTCTTTCTTCTGCGGGGGGTGGGGGGGGATATCTGCCAGGTATCTACTAACCACACAAGAGAGAAAACACTTTTGTTGTTATTTGTTGTTATTGTTGTTGTTGGGGGAGGGGTCGGGGGCATACATCTTTACAAACCCAGTTAAGCTTTCTCTCCTAGTTTCCAGGTATCTTGGTAAGGATGATCTACTTTGTCTTTCTGAAGTAAAATGACGCTAATGGCCTCTTCTCATTATGTCTCAGCTACACAGGGCCTTTGAAACTCCTCTAGTTGGTGCCTCGTGTATTGGTTTACATTTTTTGCCACTGTTAGAAGTGTGATTTCTTCCTGCTTACCAGACACACCCCCTAAAAATACACATGTTAACAGTGTCTGTGCTGCATATTTAAAAACTCAGATGAGTCAAAAGTGGGCATTCCGGGAGAGGACACTGGAAGGCTAACTTAAAATTCCAGTCAGCAACCCTTTGGAGATGTAAATTGAGGAAGCAGCCCTCCTTTTGGACAGCTTAATGATCTGTAGTTAATAGTAAGAGGCTGCTGGGCAGATGCCATACAGCTGGGCTTACGTTAGCCTCTCTTGGCTCTCCAAATTGCCCGGTGATTACAGCCATTGAGATTCAGCATCCTACCCGGGATTCTGTGCCCAACAGCACAACCAACAGCACAAAGATCTGGCGGTGGCGTGTCAGTGTGGCTCTTTTCTGCGCACTGTCATCCTGTCCAAGCCAGCGACTGGTGTCTTCCCCCTGGTCCCATCTCAAGCTAAGCCATGCCCTGCACCGGAACTAGCCCCCAGCAAGTCTGGGATGAAGAATGCAGGACTGAACTTCTCTCTTTTTTTTTTTTTTTTTTAAAGATTTTATTTATTTGACAGAGAGAAACACAGCCAGAGAGGGAACACAAGCAGGGGGAGTGAGAGAGGGAGAAGCAGGCTTCCTGCCGAGCAGGGAGCCCGATGTGGGACTTGATCCCGGGTCTCTGGGATCATGACCTGAGCCGAAGGCAGTCGCTTAACCAACTGAGCCACCCAGGCGCCCCAGGACTGAACTTCTCTTACTTGAATGCACACAGTTTCACTAAATTTGACAGAGAGTGAGTGTCATCTCCAGGTCGGAAAATATAAGCCTGGAGGCTATACAGTACATAGTTCCTGGAGGCAGCTCACTTGTTTTTATGTCTTATATGTAAAATTGGCTTGGATTACTGTGTGTTGGGATGGCGGGTCCATTTCAAATTCTCAGCGTCTTGTTACCTTCACCCAGAAACTCAAGTAAATGAATTCAACAACCACCACCACAAAACCACCCATTCAAAAATAGGCAAAGGGCTCGTAGAGACATTTCTTTAAAGATAATGCACAAAGAGCCATTGAGCCAATAAAAAGATACTCAACGTCACTAATCATTAGGAAATACAAGTCGAAACCATAATGAGGTATCACCTCACCCCTATTTGAATGACTAGTGTCAAAAAACAGAAAATAACAGGTCTTGACAAGGTTGTGGAGAAATTGGAACCATTGTGCCTTGCTGGTGGGGACACAACAAGGTGCAGCTGCTGTGGGAAACTGGACGGCAATTCATCAAAAATAGAATGACCATATGACCCAGCAATTCCATTTCTGGGATACACGCAAAAGAACTGAAAGCAAGGCTCGAAGAGTTATTTGTACGCCCACATTCATAGCACCATTATCCTCTAGACGAAAAGGGGGAAGCAACCCCAGTATCCACTGATGGATGAATGTAGGGTATACCTACAATGGAGAGGAGTCAGCCTTAAAAAGAAAGGGAATTCTGACACATTCTACAACATGAATGAACCTCAGAGACACTATGCTGAATGAAATAAGCCAGTCGCAAAACAACAAATACTATATGGTTCCACATACATGGAAACTACATACATGTAGTCAAATTCGTAGAGACAGAAAGTAGAATGGTGGTTGCCAGCCGCTGAGGGAGGAAAGAATGAAGAGTTATTGTTCAATGGGTACAGAATTTCCCTTTGACAAGACAAAAAGAATTCCCAAGGTGGATGGTGGAGGGTTGTACAACTCTGTGAATGTCCTTACGACCACGAACTTGTACACTTAAAAATGGTTAAGGTGGTAAATCCTATGTTACATGGATTTCACCACAATTTTAAAAAACAACAACAAAGTTCAGCTGAAGGATGCCATCTTCTCTCAGCACTCCAGGCTGTGGAGGGAGATTAGAAATCAAAGGAGGAAAAAAAAAACAAACAGCTGAAGGAATGGATCTTGAATTTATATGCAACTGATTATAAATATGCCTATTTTATTTTATTTTATTTTATTTTATTTTATTTTATTTTATTTTATTTTATTTTATTTTATTTTACAGAGTCATTTTTCTCTCAAGAAGGGAGCTGCAGCTTTGGGGATTGGAACAGACAGTGTGATTCTGATTAAATGCGATGAGAGGTGAGTATTGGTTGGCAGTTTGCAACTTCCACATGTGTATCTTTCAGTCCAAATGCAGGCATTGACTGTGGGGTGAGGGGCAAACCGGCCTCCATCCCAGCTTGCTGTTTGTGGTTTCTTTTTCATGTGGGCACCAGGACGTCGTTCCTCAGTGTGGAGCCTTCCATGGCCCTTGACTGAATTGGAACTTATGTTAAATCAAAGTATCCTGCACCCCAGAAGGTCTGGGAGGGCATTTGTCACCTGGGCACTTAAGCAACAACCAGCAGTCTGAGCATTGATTTATGGAGGTGTCCTCATCTAAGCACCATGCACTGTGTGAGCTTGATGGACCAATTACAGAAGGGAGGACAGTTTAGTGAGCAGGAAGTAAATAATGCCCCCAGCAACTCATCCACTTCGTGCTGCAACCAAAGAGCTCTCTTAGGGAAAATCCCTGCCTTTAGTAGGTGCCCAAACCTCACAGGTAGTCTGGGAAAGGTGTAGTATTAAAGAGCATTTCTACCATATCCATGTAAATTTTCACTACCTTATAAATCTAGAACTGATAAAGAATTAAATTTAATCTCTAAAGAATTGAGTAAGAAATTTCACAGAATTAAAAGGAAGCTACTCACTTAACCATTTATTTTTCATATGTATTTATTAACCAGATTTTATGTTTGCTGACTGTATCCTAAGGCTCCAGAAAAGCATAAGGCATCATCCCGTTTCCCTGACAGTCTATGGTCTAAGGGAGATGGGATAGCACCAGAAGGAGAGAGTTATAGGGTTGAATCGTGTGACACAGAGTACCTCTTGTGTATATTGGTAACGCTTGGAAGCCTCCACCCAGCAAGCAAGACTTGTGCTTTCAAAGGATATTCAAAGTGAGGGATGAACTGAATGGATGGAGGAGAAGTGGGGCTCCATTACAGAGGCCTGAACTCCACAAGCAAAGCCCCCAAGTAGGAGTGAGTGTGTAGGGCTCCAGCAAGGAAAGGGGCTTGACCAGTGGTATCCAGGAGGAACAGCCATGGCAAACCTGGTGGGCCATGTGGGATTTTGAAATCTCAGCAAAATGCACTGATTAATGACACATCTCTCTCTGGGAGGGAAAATTACAAGGTATTGCCACTTTCCTGTCCATGCCTTTACATCTTGCCTGATCTGATTTGGGTGCTCACAATGAACACGTTACTTTTACAATCAGTAAGAGAAAGGGGTGTTTTATTTTTCCTTTTTGTTGGGGGGAGGATGCTAAACTTAGGACTTGAGCTTGATGTATCAGTAATCAAGTCCACCTAAAAGCATTTTTATCTGAGAAGGGCATGATGGAAACCATCCTTCAGGAAGCAAGGCAAAGAGAGACCTGGGTCAGTGAGGCTGGGTGTGAGGCTCTAGCGTTAAAACAGGTGGGAAATTAGGACTGGAGCAAGGCAGGCACATTTTGAAGAAGGAACTGCTTTTATATATATTAAAGATTTTATTTATTAATTTGACAGAGAGAGACACTGTGAGAGAGGGAAGACAAGCAGGGGGAGTGGGACAGGGAGAAGCAGGCTTCCCACTGAGCAGGGAGCCTGACGTGGGGCTCAAACCCAGGACCATGGGATCTTGACCTGAGCCGAAGGCAGACACTTAACGACTGAGCCACCCATGTGCCCTAGAACTGCTTATATTTTTAAGACTACCAGTACTCTCAGATACTTAAGAACTGAGATTCAAGAAGAAAACTGGCATGGCCACAAAAATTACTAACAGGGAATAAAGGCTTAGATGACTTTAACGTTGTTCTTAATCTGTAGCCCACTCTTACAAGGAGCCTAGACTTCAGGGAAGGATGGTCGAGACAGGCCCTGTTAGTTGACTTACTCCATCCTCTAATCTAGCCTGGTTAGCGGCTGTTCTTGACCTTGAACCCCAGTAGGTGGGGGATGACCTGGGAGAACAGAGGGTACTCCTCACACCGCTCTTTGAGGCATCATTATTGCTGCTTCTACTCCTGTGAGAATTGGGTTGTAATGAAGCAAGTAGCCTTGGGATGAGCCCACCAAACCGACCAGCCAGGCATTCCTGGGAACCAAAGGCTGGCCTGAGGACACTCCGAGGGCAGGATCATGCTCCAAAGAGAAGCGCAGGCCTGGAAGAAGGAAAGGCCAGAAGGAAAAGCAAAAAAGTTGCAGGAACAGGGAACATAGATGAGGCTGCCAGGAACAGATGCTGAAAGATGTCTTTCAGACAGAGAAAGGAGCAGAAAGCTGAGAATACTGGGAAAACAGTGGGGTCTAAAGTAAGTGACTAGCCACATCACCTCAAATTTTTAGGTCAAAGAATTTTATGTCAATAGTTTTAGAAGCCATTAGAAACACTAAAAAACAATGTTAAAAATTACTAGTTTTTAAGTAAATACCTCAATTTCCCCTGCAAACCCCCCACCACCACCACCACATATATCTGTCTAACTCTTGAATCTTTTTTCCAAGCATAGAGGTTTGGGTTTTTTTTTTCTCGTTTTAATTTACGTATTTGTGATCGTGTTTCTTTTTCTAACTAGACATGATAAGTATTTTCCCACATTATTGCAAACACACTTTACTACATAACATACGAGAAAGCATGTTAGTACTTTGAAGGGCAGTTTTCAGAGCTAGGCTCTTTGACCCCCCTCTCCCTTCCTGTCTCAGCTCCGGCACTAGCTTGGGTAAATCCCTCTCTGTGCCTCAATTTTCTTATCTGAAAAAAGGAAAAAGTGAGGGCCCTGACAAAGATTAAATGGGTTAACGAGTATAAAACACTAAAAATGACATTTAGTAGTAGAAAACAAATACAAAATATTAATCCCTTCCTGTTCATTTCCTTGTTTCTGGTGTTGCTATTATAAATAATCTTTCTGTCCTTCATTGAACATTCTTAGGTACCTAGGCTTCTCCATTTAGGATTATTAGTATAATTCCCAATTTAAATTATATGAACATTTTTTTTTTAAAAGATTTTATTTATTTATTTGACAGAGAGAAACACAGCCAGAGAGGGAACACAAGCAGGGGGAGAGAGAGAGGGTGAAGCAGGCTTCCCGCCAAGCAGGGAGCCCGATGTGGGACTCGATCCTGGGTCTCCGGGATCATGACCTGAGCCGAAGGCAGTCGCTCAACCAACTGAGCTACCCAGGCGCCCCTAAATTATATGAACATTCTTAAGAAAGTGGTACATCAGGCCATATTGCCTTGCCTTTCATCTTGCCAGCAGTTTAGTATGAGAGTATGTTGGGGAAAAAATTAAAGCAGTATTGGTAGCTGCATGTAGTCTTTAATTCTATGTTGATAATTCACATCATCTCTATAGAACAGGTTTAAGCCTGAGAGCCTGGACTATTGGATTAAGTGAAATTGAAGTGTTTCAGGTCTGGGGCCAAAGAGCAGGCTTTGGACAGTCATCCGTAGCCACCATTCCCATCAGAATCAGCTAAAGCATGCTTGGCAGCCATTTTGTTTTTATTAATCACATCCATGTGAAAGTTAGATGTGTGGGTCAGGAAATCACTTGAAGCTGACAAAGGGCATACTTGCCTTCTCATTTCTCCTCATTTGCTTTGCAAAGTTCTTCCAGGATTTATAAACATGAACCCGGACCTGCTCCCAAAGATATTCATTTCTTTTTTTTTCCTTAAAGACTTTATTTATTTATTTGACAGAGAAACACAGTGAAGAAAGGGAACACAAGCAGGGGGAGTGAGAGAGGGAGAAGCGGGCTTCCTGCCAAGCAGGGGGTCCGATGTGGGGCTCGATCCTGGGACTCCGAATCACGACCTGAGCCGAAGGCAGACGCTTAACAACTGAGACACCCAGGCGCCCCCAAAGACACCTTAGTAACTCTTTCTGACTCTGCCCATTAGTCTGTCAGTGGTTTTATCTTGCTCTACAGATAGTTGACTTAGTAGGAAGCTCACAATGAAGGGAAATGTCCTAGTGAAGAAGAATAGTCTTCTAGTCCAATGCCACATATGGAAGAAGATGCTGCAAGGTACTGTATCTTAATTAGTAATCACAGCGGCTCAGTTTGGTAACCTATTCAAAGTGAAATATGATTCTTAATTAAAACAAAGAAAGAGAAATATATAATAAATCTTCATGTGTTTGGAAAAGGTTCTTTCAAAGTTGAAAGTCAAAGGGCATATTCAATTTATTATTACTCTAATAAATAAAATAAGACAATGGAAAACTTCACATTTGAATGTGAAGTATCATAACTAAAGAGAGTGCTCTATTTTTGTAAAAATTAATTATTAAATTCAAAAGAGAATAATGTGCCAACTGAATCTTCAATTTCATAAGTTCTAGTGTAAGAGTTCTTTTTCCTTAGAAGCAAAAAGTTGAATCTTCACAGTAATGGGATTAATGAATTTTTATTTAAGTGTCATTGGGTCTAGGGGCACCTGTGTGGTTCAGTCATTAAGCGTCTGTGTTCAGTTCAGGTCATGACCCCCAGGGTCCTGGAATCCAGTCCCCCATCGGTTCCCTGCTCTGCGGGAAGCCTGCTTCTCCCTCTCCCACTCCCCCTGCTTGTGTTCCCTCTCTTGCTATCTCTCTCTGTGTGTCAAATAAATAAATAAAATCTTTTTAAAAATGAAAAAAATAAGTATCATTGGGTCTAGTAGTTGCAAATTTTGAATTAGTGGAATCCAAATTAATGCTGTATTTGTGGTGTCTAAGGATAGAAAAGTGTGAGTTAGTATCTAGGCAGAAATAAATATTTGTGAAAGAAGCTGAGTGGTATTTCGGAATTGGATTGGGCCACTAAGCAAAAAGATGTTTCCCAAAGGTTCAGTCACGGGAAGGTAGAACACTTCTAAGAATGAGAATTTGTAAGAATATGGAGTTCCCATATGATGCGAGTGGGAGCCCTCTGAGTGACCACAGTGAACGCAGTGGTGAACAAGGTGGACATAGTCACAGATGCTACAAAACTTAGTCCAGTGTGCAGAGGCAGACTCTGAAACAAGCGATAACACCTGAGAAAGTTATGTGCTGTGAGAGGTGAGTATAGATTGCTGGATACACATCTAATTCTACATCCAGAGGGAGGATGATGGGAATTAGCCAGATGACAAGGAAAGAATGCTCTAGACAGAGGTCATGGCACTTTGTAAGTCATGATGTGAGGAACGTTGGCTTGCCCAAAGAACTGAAAAGAAGTTCTGGGGGGGAAGTTATCAGGAAGACCTTGTCACGAAGGACATTATGAGCCATACTAAGTTATTTGGAGGGTAGATTTGAAGACATGAGATGCTCCTGAAAAGTTCTGAGTAGCAAAGTGACACCATATTTTGGCATTAGAAGGATCAGTTTAAATGCATGTTTTGGCATTAGAAAGATCATCTTTAATGCAGAGTGAAGTATAGGTTGGAGGCTGGAAGTCAGTGGCTGTGGTAGTAATACAAGTAGATGCTGAAAGGTGGGCTGGCCTGATGTACATGAATGCTGGAATTACTAGGAATTATTGACAGATTGGTGTGCAGGTTGAGAGAAGAGTCAAGGATGAATGCCAGGCTTGCTGCTTTGAGACAAGGAACCTTGGCCAAACCGAAAAGTTCAGATTTGAAGAGGTTGAGTTTGAAGAACTTATGAGACATCCAAGTGGGGGCGTCAGGTAGGCATGTGGAAATATGAGCCCGAAGCTCTTAAGTTACACACTGGAAGCCACGTAGAGAGGGCCTAGGATAGAACTCTAGAGAGGATCCACATTTCAGGGATAGGCCGGGTTAGAGAAGCCTGCAGTGGAGACTGAGAAGGAGCAGCCAAAGTCATTGGAGGAGGGTTAGGAACCATGGCAGGAGGGCTGTGAGAATCTTTCTAGAAGTGGTTAATGGCATCAAATGTTACCAATAGGTGAAATGAGGCTCAACAACTGCCCATCAGCTTTACTTATCAGGAGGTGGCTGGTGAGTTGGTCAGAGTAGTTTCAATAGAGAGGTGAAGGCAGAAGGCAGTTTGCAGTTGGTTGAAGGGTGGGCAGGAGCAGAGGCCAGGGAGAGCAGGTACAGACCACGTCTCTAAAGGTGGAGCCTGAAGGGAAGCGGGGAGGGTGGAAGTTGGAGGGGTATTGAATTCAGAATGGTTTTTGGTTTCATTGTTTTAAGGAGGGTGCTTAAGGTATATTTAACTCTGAGATGGACGACCTGCTAGACAGGAAATGTGAATTATATGAAAAGAAAGGATTAAATACATAGCAGAATTTTAATTTCTCTTGGAAGTTCCTTATTCCTTTGGCTAAAATCGTGTAGTCTTTCTCTGAAGAGCTCACAAGAACTCTGCAGTTATCGTACATTATACAACTGGAAGGAAACAAGGGGGAGAGAGCAGAACTGGTTCTGGAAGGTGGGGGGAGAGGTTAGGGACCCACAAGTGGGGGAGGGGCAAAGCTGTGGGCTTATGGTGCACTGAAGCTGTTAATGGATTTCAATTCAGAAACCCTCAGGGTTGGAAAGGTTCTTAGACATTAACATATCCGGCCTTTTGTCCCCCATTTTGTATTTTTTCCCACTTTGTATTTTTCTCCATTTTGTATATATGTATATGTATGTTCATACATATATGTATATATGCGCGCGCGTGTGTGTGAGTGTGTGTGTGTGTGTGTGTGTGTAGTCCCAGTGGTTTATTTTGCTTTTGTTTCCTTTGCCTTACAAGATGTATCTAGAAAAATGGTACTATGACCAATGTCAGAGAAATTACTGCCTGTGATCTCTTCTAGTATTTTTATGGTTTCAAGTCTCACATTTAGGGCTTTAATCCATTTTGAGTTTTGATACACATCTTTAGAGTTCTCTTTCTCTCCACGTACATAATTCAGTATTATCTCTTGAATGTAATGAATGTTATAATATTACAAATACAAATTATATGTGTATTATAGATACAGTTTTTTCTAAACCAATTAAGAACTACCTGCAGACATCATACCCTTTGCCCCTTAAGACTTCAATGTGCATTTCCTAAGAACAAGGATATTCACATATATAATCACAGAGTATAGCAATCAAAATCAGATCTGACATTGACACAAGACTATTATTTAATCAATATACCTTATTCAAATTTCATCTGTTGTCTCAGTAATATTCTTTAGAGCTTTTTTTTTTTTTCTCCCCAGCCCAGGACCACACATTACACCCATTTGTCATGTCTCTTTAGTTTTCTTTCATCTGGAACATTTCCTCATCCTTCCTTTATCTTTCATGACATTGATATTTTAGAAGAGTATATTTATTTTTTAGAAGATTTCTTAATTTGCATTCGTCTCATATTTCTTCATGGTTAGATTCAGGCAATGCATTTTAGGCAGGAATTCCAGGGAGATGATCCTTATCTTTCTCAATCATGCCTCCTCAATAGGATTGTCATATTATTAGTAATGTCAACGTTGACCATTTGGTTAGGATAGTGTCTCTGCCAGAATTCTCCCCTGTAAAATGACTGTTCTCTACTTTAAGCTTTATCTTATAGGCAATGCTTTGAGACTGTATAAATATTCTGTTCCTCCTGAAACATTCATTCACCAGTATAGCATCCATTGCAGATTCTGGCCTGAGTTATAATAATGATGGTTACAAGGTGTTCTAACTCTAGCATTTCTTCTCTCTTTATTCATTCTGGTCCCTCTACTACTATAAGGAAAACATCTCCCCCCCTCCATGTGTGTGATGTATCTACCATCACCATGGACTCAGAGATGGCTTGAGATTAATTAATTCCCTCTAGCACTTTCTGCCACTCTCTTCCCGTTTTCCGTCTCTTATTCCTCCCTTCAGGGTTTCCTTTAAATTATCTAAATTGCTGGGGCGCCTGGGTGGTTCAGTTGGTTAAGCGACTGCCTTCAGCTCAGGTCATGATCCCGGAGAACCAGGATCGAGAACCAGGATCGAGTCCCACATCGGGCTCCCTGCTCGGCAGGAAGCCTGCTTCTCCCTCTCTCACTCCCTCTGCTTGTGTTCCCTCTCTGGCTGTGTTTCTCTCTGTCAAATAAATAAAATATTTCTAAAAAATTATCTAAATTGCTTTAAAACTTAGCAATTAGAAACACTAACTTAGCAACTTAGAAAACAAATCTGAGAAAAAATACGTGATACACTGGCCTTCCTATATCCCACGTAACATGAGATCTCTGTTAGGTATTTTGACTAATACTTGCATACCACTTGCATGAACACTTACGTTTTTGTATAAATTTTAGTTTTTTAGTTTAACCTATCTCTTAGCTTTACAAATTACTGTCAGATAACATTTCCTTGTGCTTGTTAAGTACCACACTTCATCATTCAACTGATTTCAATAATTGAAAGTATAAATAATCTGGGGTCATTATACTCTCTTATTAAATTAGCTCAAATGTGGCCAGAGTGTGAAAGTGGTTAGGGAAGCTAATTAACTCTTTCAGGTCTTTGGGGAGCTGTTGAGTGCACTGTGATAGGACAGACTTCAAAGAGACCCTGAATCAATTATTATTGAGCAGGACTGGGATAAGCCCTTTAAGAGTTTTATTTCCTCTGGGTTTAGGTGCACTGGTGTTGAGGTGTATGTGTTTCATTATGTCCTATAGCAGGAAGGATTATAAAATAAGAATAGCTGACACTTAGTGAGAGTTTATTATGTGCCAGGCAGACTCTTAGGTAGTTTACACAATTGATCTAATTAATTTACTTATTAGAGACACAGAAGAGTATATCCCCCTCACATTTACCTGGTGCCGACACACAGTTTGTGAAGGGTTTCCATGTACATGATGATCCTAGGCAGTATGTGAGTTTACCTTTCTCTATTTGACTTATAACCCTGATAGAGGGGCAGCATGTCTACGACCACCTAGCTAGGAAGAGAAGAATCGGGGCTTGGACTCAGGAGAGAATTCCTGATGCTTACCAGTCAAACACCGTGCTTTGTCTCCTTTCCCCCCATTTTTAAATTGCGGTCAAATACACGTAAAATTTAGCATCATAACCATTTTGATGGACACTTGTGTTGTTATGAAACCACCATCATTGTCCATCTCCAGAACTCTTTTCATCTTGCAAGATGGAAGCTTTATATCCATTCAAAAAAAAAAAAAAAAAACCTCCCCATTCCCCTTTCTCTCTTCCTTCTTCCCTGGCAAGTGCATTCTACTTTGTGTCTCTATGAATTTGACCACTCTAGGCACCTGACTCTTTTGTCTTCTTGTGATTGACTTATTACACTTCACATAATACCCTTAAGGTTCATCCGTGTTGAAGCAAAAGTCATCAGCTCCTTCCTTTCTAGGGCTGAATAATATTTCATTGTATGTATGTACTATTTGGGTTCTTCCACATTTTAGCTATTGTGAACAATGCTGCTCTGGCCACCAGTGTGCAAATATCTCTTTGAGCCTTGCTTTACATTCTTTTGGGTATATACTCAGAATTGACAGGTCACATGGTAATTCTGCTTTTAATTTTTTGAGGAACTAACATTCTATTTTCCATAGTGCCTGCACTATTTGACATTTCCACTAACAGGGCATAAGCTTTCCAATTTCTCCATGTCTTTGCCAACATTTGCTATTTCCTGGGTTTTTCTTTTTAAATAGTAGACATCCTAATGGGTGTGAGGTGGTATTTCATTGTGGTTTTGATCCATATCTTTCTGACGATTAGTGATGTTGAGCACTTTTCATGTGCTTATTAGCCATTTGTACATCTTTTTTTGGAGAAATGTCTATTCAAGTCCTTTGCCCATCTTAAAAAATAATTTCGCCTGTTTATTTTTACTTTTTTGAAGATATATATTTCTGGCTTTATTAAGATCTAATTGACGAACAAAAGTTGTATATATTTAAGGTGTATAATATGATGCCATGAGATACATATACATACACTGTGAAATGATTACTGCAATCAAGCTTATTAACATATCTATTACCTCATACAGTTACCATTTGTGAGGGCAGGAGGGTATGATGAGAGGTCTTAAGATCCATTCTCTTGGCTGACTTCAAATATACAAAACAACATTAGTAACTAAGTCATCATGTTGTACATTAGATCCCTGGAAGTTTCTCATCTTATTACTGAAAGTTTGTACTCTTGGAGCAATATTTCCCCATATCTCCCACCTAGTAGTTCCTGGTAATCACCATTCTACTCTTTCTTCTACTCTATTGCTTCTATGAATTTGACTTTTTTCAATTCTATATATAAGTGAAATCATACAGCATTTGTCTTTCTGTGTCTGGCTTATTTTGCTTAGCATAATATCTGCCAGATTCATCCATGTGGTCACAACTTCCCTTCTTCTTATGGTTAAATAATATTCCTGTGTGTGTGTGTGTGTGTGTATTTGTGTGTGTATCACACCTGTTTATGCATTCATTCATTAATTGACTCTCAGATTGTTTCTTAATCTTCCCTACTGGGAATAATGCTGCAGTGAAAATGGGAGTACAGATATCTCTTTGCAATACTGATTTCATTTCCTTTGGATTTACCAAGGAGTGGGATTCGTGAATCCTATGGTAGTTCTATTTTTCATTTTTGAGGAGCTTCCATACTATTTTCCATGGTGGGTGCACCAGTTTACCTTCCCACCAACAGTGTACATGGGTTCCCTTTTCTCCACACTCATACCAACATATATTATTTCATGTCTTTTTGATAGGAGCCATCCTAACAAGCACATGGTGATATCTCACTGTGGTTTTGCTGTGCATGCCTCTGATGGTTAGTGATGTCAAACACCTTTTCATATGTCTATTGGTTGTATATATGTTTCTTTGGAAATATACCTATTCAGGTCCTTAGCCCATTTTTTAATCAGGTTATTTGGATTTTGCTATTGAGTTGTAGGAATTCTTTATATAATTTGGATATTAATCCTTTATCAGATTTTTGGTTTACAAATTTTTCCTCCCATCCCATGCATTGCCTTTTAATTTTGCTGATTGTTTATTTTGCTGTGCAGAAGTTTTTAAAATGTGATATAATCCCACTTGTTTATTTTTGCTTTTGTTGCCTTTGCTTTTGGTGTTAAATTAAAAAAAAAAAAAGTTATAGGGGCGCCTGGATGGCTCAGTTGGTTAATCGACTGCTTTCAGCTCAGGTCATGATCCTGGAGGCCCGGGATCGAGCCTCACATCGGGCTCCGTTCCTCTGCTTGTGTTCCCCCTCTAGCTGTGTTTCACTCTGTCAAATAAATAAATAAAATCTTAAAAAAAAAAAAAAGTTATAGAAAAGACCGATGTCAAGGAGCTTACCACTTATGTTTTCTTCTAGGAGTTTTATAGTTTCAGGATTTATGATCAAGTCATTAATCTATTTTGTGTTAATTTTGGGGCTTGGTGTAATATAGTGCTCCAGTTTCATTTTTTTTTTCAGTCTGGCTGTCCAGTTTTCCCAGCACCATTTATTGAAGACCCTATCCTTTCCTTATTGGGTATTTTTGACACTTTTGTCAAAGATCATTTGATTGCACATGCATGGGTCTATTTCTGGGCTCTCTGTTCTGTTTCATTGGTCTATGTGTCTATCTGTATGCCAGAACCATATGGTTTTGATTACAGTATCTTCATAATACAGTTTGAAATCAGGAAGTGTGATGTCTCTATATTTGTTCTTCTTTCTCAAGATTGCTTTGGCTATTTGAGCTCTTTTGTTGTTCCATATATGTTTTTTTCTATTTAGATAGTTTTTAAAATTTCTGTGAAAAATACCACTTGAATTTTTTTATAGGGATTGCATAGAATATGTAGATAATTTGTGGCAGGATGGCTGCTTTAATGATATTAATTCTTCTAATCCATGAATACAGGACATCTTTCCATTTATTTATGTCTTCTTCCATCAATATCTTATCATTTTTAATGTACAGATCTTTTATCTCCTTGGTTAAATTTATTTCTAACTATTTGATTCTTTTTCATGCTACTATAAATGGGGTTAATTTTTATGTTAATTTCATATTCTGCAACTTCAGCGAATTTGTTTATTAGTTCTAACAGGTTATTTTTGGTAGAATATTTAGGGCTTTATATAAGATCACGTCATCTACAACACAGATAGTTTAACTTCTTACTTTCCAATTTGAATTTCTTTTTTTTCCTCTTTCTTGAGTAATTTCTCTGACTAGGACTTCCAGTACTATGTTGACAAGAAGTGGTAAGAGTAGGTACTCTTGCCTTCTTCCTAAAGGAAAATCTTTCAGCTTTTAATCATTGAGTATAATGTTACTTATGGGATTGTCATATATGGCCTTCGTTATGTTGAGATAGCTTCCCTCTAACCGCAATTTGCTGACAATTTTTTATCATGAAAGGATGTTGAATTTTGTTAAGTACTTTTTCTGTGTCTATTGAAATGATCATATGATTTCTGTCTTTCATTCTGTTAATGTGGTGCCTTAAATTGATTGATTTGTGAATGTTGAACCATCCTTGCATCCCAAGGATAAATCCCACTTGATTATTGTTATTATGCTTTTAATATATTACTGAATTTGGTTTGCTAGTATTTTGTGAGAATTTTTGCATCTATGTTCTTCAGAGATATTGGCCTGTAATTTTCTTTGCTTATAGTGTCCTTACCTGGCTTTGGTATGAGGTTATGCAGGTCTCATAAAATGAGTTTGGAAATGTTTTCTCCTCTTCAGTTTTTTAGGAGAGTTTGAGAAAGATTGGCATTAGAATTTACTGATGAAGCCCTCTGGTCCTGTCTTTGTTGGAGATTGTTAATTACTGCTTTTATCTCTTCACTCATTGTTGGTCTCTTCAGAAATTCTACTTCTTCATGATTCAGTCTCAGTAGGTTGTATGTTTCTATGAAATTATTCACTTTTTCTACATTGCCTAATTTGTTGGCATAATATTTTTAAAGTGGTCTCATGATTTTTTTATTGATGTGGAATGCGTTGCAATGTTTCATTTTTCCTTTTAATTTTGAGTTCTCCATTTAGTTTCCAATTAAAATTTTGTTAATTTTGTTTACATTTTTCAAAAGCCAGATCTTAACTTTGTTCATCTTTTCTACTGTCTCCATTTATTTCTGCTCTAATCTTTATTGTTTCCTTCCTTCTGTTAACTTCGGGCTCAGTTTGTTCTTTCTTTTCTAGTTTCTTGAGTTGTAAAGTTAGACATTTTGAGACCTTGCTTTTTTTTGATAATGTAGCCATTTATCACTATAAACTTTCCTCTTAGAACTGCTTTGCTGCATCTCATAGGTTTTGTTATGTTGTATTTTTATTTTTATTTGTCTGAAGATCCTTTTTATTTTTATTTTTTTATTTCTTCTTTGCCTTTTTGGTTGTTCAGGAGTATATTTCTCAATTTCTACATCTTTATGATTTTTCCAATTTTCCTCCTTTTAACTGATTTCTAGTTATGTACCACTGTGGTTGTAAAAGACAGTTGATATGATTTCAGTCTTCTTAAATATGTTTAAAATTTTTTGTGGTCTAGAATATGCTCTATTCTGGAGAATGTCCGTGTACACTTGGGAAAAATGTGTATCTGCTGCTGTTGGATGGAATATTCTATGTCACTTAGGTCCATTTGGTCATCTTTCAATTGGGTTGTTTGTTTGTTTGTTATTGAATTTAAGGAGTGCTTTATATATTTAGGATATTAGTCCTTTATAAGATTTTGCAAAAATTTGTAAATACTCTCTTCCATTCTGTAGGATGCTTTTTACTCTGTTGATAGTGTCTTTTAATGCATGAGAGTTTTTCATTTTTATGAAGCCCAATTTATCTATTTTTCCTTTTGTTGCTTGTTCCTTTGGCATTGTGTCCACGAAAATATCCATTGCCAAATCCAATGTCATGAAGCCTTTGCCCTGTGTTTTCTTCTAAGAGTTTTATAGTTTTAGCTTTTACATTCAGGTCTCGATCTCTTTTGGGTTAACTTTTGTATTTGGTGTTAAGTATGGGATAGCCCATTCTTTTTATGAAAATCAAACATAATATTCTTTTCTTATTTTCTTACAATTATGATACTATTTTCTTATAATAAATTCTTTCCAGAAACAGTACATATTCATTGTAGAAAAACAGGAAAACAGGAGGACTGAGACAATCTCTCACAATTCTTTGGTGCATATAATTCCAAATACATTATATATATATTTAAACATAAAACCTACTGATTACAAACTTGTTCTTTACATAAGAAAATATTATGGGCAACTATCATGTCATTAGAAATTCTCCAATACAATTTTTAATTACTATTTAATAACCTATTGTTTAGAATTCATATTACTTAACAAGTCTGTTGTTAGACATGTTAAGCTACTTTAAATTTTTACTATTTAAAAAATTGCTAATATAAATATCAGTGTGGCTAAATATTTGCACACATACTTATATTATTTCCTTAGGATAAATTCCTAAAAATAGAATTTCTGAGCCCCAGACTACGTCTGTACTAACAGTTAGGATACTTGCTGGCATGTTGCTCTTCAGAAAAAAAACCAGCCAATTTACACTTCCCCCAGGCAGTATACAGGGGTGACTGCTCACCATGTTCTTACTAATCTTAGGAACTAAAACCGTAAGTGACCTGTGTTAGTTTGATGAGTAGAAGCATTTTTTAATTATTTATATTTTCATTTGCATTTTCAACAATTAGCAAAGTTGAGCATTTTCTGTCATTCATAGTTGAAAAAGAACACAAGGTCTTTTTTAGTTGTGTATGTTGTAAATGTTTTCCAAAATGTATCATTTGCTTTTAATTTTATTTTTAGTATTTATAAAAATCTTCCATTTTTTGATAGAGCTATCATCAGTTATCCATTTTCTACCTCCAGTTATCCATTTTTCTACCTTCCTAGAAAGTCTTCCCCATTCTTAGTACATGCTAATATTCATCTTTTTTCCTAGAACCTATATATTATTATTTTAATAGTTGCTTTGACTGAAATTTAGTTTGATCTATGGTGTTTGAGAGATATATAATTATTTTTATGCTTTTAGCCACTTTTACCAAACATCCCAACACCATGTATGATCAAATAAAATGCTTTAATCACGTTCTACTATTCTATTTTTGTTCCAGTGATTTGCTTTTTTAGGCTCAATTGCCATACTTTTAATCACTATGGTGAACTATATGTTCTATACTCTACTAGAGAAAAATCTGACCCCTTCCCTCTTTTTAATTGAATATTCTTAATTAGGTTTTTCATCCAGTTATACCTTAGAATTATTTTCTCAGATTCCCATTCCCCTAAAACTTTCAGTGGGGAGCCAGTTGGAATTGTGTTACATTTAGAGGTCAACTGTACAAAGCTGCAATGTTGAGCTCTATCATCAAAGAACATGTGTCTCTCCATTTATTCAAATCTTTTTTTACATTCTTTGGTAAAGATCTGTGTTTTTCTTCTTATACATTATTTCAATTTACTCATTTATAGTTTTAAATGCTAATCATTATTTTACCTCCTTTCCATTCTTTGTATTCTTGCAACAAATTATACTTGGTTCCATGTTAATCTGTAATTTCCTCCGTATTATATTTGAAAACATAGTCAGGATTTTTATATCTATATTATAAGGTATATTGATAAGCTTTTCTGGGCTACCTTTGACAGATGTTTCTTTTAGAATTAGCGAGTTTCTAGAAATAAACCCAGCAGCTTCCGATTGTCTTTTCTCTAAGAGTTTATTTTTTTTTTTAAGATTTTATTTATTTATTTGACAGAGAGAGATCACAACTAGGCAGAGAGGCAGGCAGAGAAAGAGGGGGAAGAAGGCTCCCTGCTGAGCAGAGAACCCGGTGTGGGCCTCCATCCCAGGACCCTGAGATCATGACCTGAGCTGAAGGTAGAGATTTAACCCTCTGAGCCACCCACGCACCCCTCTGTAAGAGTTTAGAGGGCGTTATCTGCCATTAACAGATGTATTAAAATTCACTATTGAGACATCTGGGCCTGTCATTTGAGGGGGGTTGTTATTGGTAACTTTTTTCCTCATTTACTTCTTGATTATTAATTGTTTTCAAATTTTCTATATATTCTTGAATCACTTCTTTTAATTTATATTATAGTAGGGAGAAATTATCTGTTTCCTCAAAAATTTTAAGGCTAGCACAAAGCTCTATATAGAAATTTTTGTAATACTAAAATGTCTTTTTTCATAACCTCCTCTCTTATTTCAAATGTTATATTTTCTCTCCTTACTGAACTAATCAGATATTTGTCTATTCACTGACATTTTCAGTATACAAACTTTTGAATTTATTAATTCAGTCTACATTATAAAGTTTCTAATTCATTGAAAAATTCATTCATTCTCTCTGCCTACACTGTTTTCATTTTCCTCGCTTCTTGGATTAAATATTTAGTTATTATTATTATCT
>PITA01007589.1:0-90434 GCA_004023965.1 Spilogale gracilis | reverse complement strand
TTTATTTGACAGAGAGAAACACAGCTAGAGAGTGAACACAAGCAGGGGAGTGAGAGAGGGAGAAGCAGGCTTCCCACCGAGCAGGGAGCCCCATGCGGGGCTCGATCCCAGGTCTCCAGTATCATGACTTGAGCCGAAGGCAGACGCTTAACAACTGAGCCCCCCAGGCGCCCCTTGCTTGGTGGTTACACAGGTATATACACTTGTTAAAACTCATGGAACACTTAAAATGGGTGAATTTTAAACTACGGAAATCATACCTCAATGATGTGGAATTAAAAAAAAAAAAAGCCTAGGGTGCCTGTGTGGCTCATCATTTTAGCATCCAACTCCTAGTTTTGGCTCAGGTCCTGATCTTATGGGTCCTGGAATGGAGCACCCCCCCCCAGTTGGGCTCCACACTCAACAGGGAGTCTGCCTGGGGCTTCTCTCCCTTTGCCCCTCCTCTCTCTCTCTCTGAAATAAATCAATAAATCCTAAAGAAAAAAAAAAGCCTGCCCACACCAATTCCACTCCTTAAAAATAACCACTGTTGACAGTTTGGTATGTACCTGTCTAGAACATGAAGGCATGTCATATAAATGGTATATAAATGGCATCATTGTACACAATAGATGTTTTCTGTTGTTTTTTTCACTTCCAGGTCTTGGAGCTCTTACAGATATATGGATAAGCACATATACACGTATATATGTTCTATATATAAAATGGTGATAGAGCTACTATATTTGTAATAGCTATATTGCAAGCCATTTTGTGGTCATAACATCATTTACTCAAGCAAGCTCCCACTGTTGGGTATTTAGGTCATTGTTAGCTGTTTTGCTATGACAAGCTATGGTGTTAACAGTGAATGACCCTGTGCATACATCTTTTTGCAAGTATGATGATCAGTTAAATCTCTAAAAGTAGGATTACCAGGTCCTGGGGTATGTGTAATTTGAATTTTTATACCTACTGACTGATTGCCCTTTATAGAAACAAGCTGAACTTTAAGGAATGAGGCATGGGTGCATTTCACAGTTTCTCATTCCAAATTCTTGAACTTCTCTTTCACAGGATCATGCCGATATTGAGTGGAAGTTTGCAAGGACAAAGCTCTGGATGAGTTACTTTGATGAGGGTGGCACCTTGCCACCTCCTTTCAACATCATCCCCAGCCCCAAGTCATTTCTCTACCTTGGTAACTGGTTTAACAACACCTTCTGCCCCAAAAGAGACCCTGATGGCAGACGGAGAAGGCACAACTTGAGAAGCTTCACAGTAAGGCTTTTTAAAATTCCGTTTATTTTAAAACAAAACAGTTTTCTAGCATTCCCCCCACCCCACCCTTCATGATATCCCTGTAATAAACAGCATAAAATCACTCCAGCCTACAGAGGCATGGAGGTTTATCAAGCAGGAGCTCCTGTGTTATTCTCCAGTCTTAATATTTAGAAATAAATTCGAGTGGATGGGTTGCTGAGAAACCACTGATGTGAGCTCTCTGCCTATTTTCAATTACAGGAACGCCACGCTGACAGCCTGTTACAGAATCAACATTATCAGGTAAAGCTTGTCCCAAGGACTAAGCAAAATCGTTCTTGGTGAGTTGGTGTGACCTTGGATAAGTCACTTAACCTTGCCGAGCCTTGGTTTCCTCATATGTTAAACGGGGGTGATAAAACAACTCACAGGGCTGTTGTGAGAATCAAGTGGTGAGCATGTATGCATGGTCATGTGTGTGCATGTGGGCATGCATGTCCTGGCACATTTAGTGGTAGCTATCATCATCACCATTACTGATACAAAGTAGAGTGACCATGTGTGTGCCATTCCCAGGAGGCTAAGTAAAAAGGGGTCATCCTGAGGTGCCTGGGTGGTTCAGTCGAGTGGGCTAACCACTCTTTTTTAAAAAAAATATTTTATTTTATTTGACAGAGAGAAACACAGCCAGAGGGGGAACACAAGCAAGGGGAGCGAGAGAGGGAGAAGCAGGCTTCCCGCCGAGCAGCGAGCCCGATATGGGACTCAATCCCGGGTCAATGGGATCATGACCTGAGCCAAAGGCAGTCGCTTAACCAACTGAGCCACCCAGGCGCCCCTAGGCTAACCACTCTTGATTCTGGCCCAGGTCATGATCTCGGGGTCATGGGATGGAGCCCCGTACACCTGCACCAGGCTCTGTGATCAGTGGGGTGCATGCTTAGGATTCATTTTGTCCCTCTCCCTGGGCCCGGCCCCCACTCTCCCTCCAAAATAAATAAAATCTTTTTTTTTAAAGAGGCCATCCCTGTAAATAAGTGTACATTGACTTTAAGAAAAATATCTGGATTATGTAATTAGCAGACATTGAAATGAGCAGACTTCATGACACCAAAGAGTGACTTTATCAATTCTATAAGAGGGAAGAACAACTTTCATCTTTTTTTTTCAAGATTTTATTTATTTGACAGAGAGAAACACAGCTAGAGAGGGAATACAAGCAGGGGGAGTGAGAGAGGGAGAAGCAGGCTTCCCACTGAGCAGGAAGCCCAATGCTGGGCTCAATCCTGGGTCTTCGGGATCATGACCCGAGCAGAAGGCAGTTGCCCAGCCAACTGAGCCACCCAGGTGCCCCAACAACTTTCATCTTACTAGGAGGGTTAAAGTTTAATCCAGCCTGAAAGGAAGGGTATTGACCATGAACTTCCAAGGATTATTCCACTCTCATTATTCTGTAAATGTGAATCTGTGTTTGCCTTCTTTGTGGGCAGAAATGTTTCTTGTTGGGTGAATTTGATTTTTCTAGCCTACTCTGCCACCACATTTGGACACATATTCTTTGTTTAGCCAATGGACTTAACTGGATTTTTGTGGAAAATGACAGGATCCTAGGAGGATTTCCTATTGCAAAGACAGTCTGAGCATGTTTTATTTCTTGACAGTACAATGTTTCTTATTTTCCTGAGAGCCTGAGAAGAAAACTGAATGCCCCCCTCTTTTCTTTAATTTCCAGGAAGTCATCAGGAATTTAGTCAAAAGATATGTGGCTGCTATGATAAGAAATTCCAAAACAAACGAGGGACTAACGGAAGAAAATTTTAAGGTAATTGAATCATGAAGTGGTTTAATTTCTCACTTCACATTTCTTAAGCATTATGTAATCTTCATAGTGTTCAAGGTTTCTGGTGATAATTTAACTGCCTATAATACAGCAAAACCAGCTATAATTTTTATGTTCTCTTAGAATGGTCTGTCATTGGGGCACCTGGGTGGTTCAGTTGGTTAAGTGTTTGACTCTTTTTTTTTTAAGATTTTATTTATTTATTTATTTGACAGAAACACAGCTAGAGAGGGAGCACAAACAGGGGAATGAGAGAGGGAGAAGCAGGCTTCTTGCCGAGCAGGGAGCCCAATGTGGGACTCAATCCTGGGACCTTGCGATCATGTCCTGAGCCAAAGGCAGATGCTTAAGGACTGAGTCACCCAGGCCCCTAAGCGTCCAAATATTGATTTCACTTCAGGTGATGGTCTCAGGGTAGTGAGATGGAGTCCTGAGTTGGGATCTATGCTCAGCATGGAGTCTGCTTGTCCTTTGCCCTCTGCCCCGCCCCCTCCCCCTACCTGCTCATGCTCTCTCCCTCTCTCTCAAAGAAAGAAAGAAAGAAAGAAAGAAAGAAAGAAAGAAAGAAAGAAAGAAAGAAAGGTCTCTCATCCAGCCAATTGAAGGGTTTCATCAATGCCTGCCACCACAATCAGCTTTATGAACAAAAGAAATTTGCCTTATGCATCCTTTTAATATTCTGGGTGCTTCCCAGTGTGGGAATTGAGGGCCCTAAGTGTTATGGCAAGGACGTGCGGTGAGGGGCAAGAAACCAAAAAGGAAGATGCCTGCAGATATACAGGTCTTCTTTACTTCAGAGATACATGATGAAGATCAACTAATCTATTATTAAATCTAAGGTTTAACAAACCCTACTACAAAACATCAAAATTCTACTAATACTAGCATTAGCCTAAAACAGTGGCTCTCAGTCAGGGGCAATTTTGTTCCCTAGGGCACATTTGGCAATGTCTGGAGACATTTTTGGTTGTCACACTGGATGTGTGTGCTAGCGGCATCCAGTAGGTTGAGATTAAGATTGCTACTAAACATCCTACAATGCACAGGACAGCCCCCCCCCACACACAACCAAGGTTATCCAGCTAACATATTAACATATTAGTTATTGAGTAACCCTACCTTAGAACACATTCATATTTTCTTTTAAAAAGATCTTATTTATTTGTCAGAGAGAGAGCACAAGCAGGAGGAGCCGCAAGCAGAGCAGGCAGAGGGAGAAGGAGGCTCTCGTTGAGCAGGGAGCCTAATGTAGGGCTCAATCCTAGGACCCTCTGATCATGACCTGAACTGAAGGCAGACGCTTAACCAACTGAGCCACCCAGGCGTCCACACATGCATATTTTCTACGGAACATAAAAAGGCCATTATCCAGGATACCTGGGAGTTGCAGTTGCTTGAGCCTCTAATTTTTGGTTTGGGCTGAAGTCATGTTCTCTGTATCATGGGATCGAGCCCCGTGTCAGGCTCCACATTCAGTGCAGTCTGCTTGGGTTTCTGTCTTCCTTTCCCTCTTCCCCTCTCCACCTCTCCTCTCTCTCTCTCTCTCTCTCTCTCTCTCTCTCTCTCTCCCTCAAATAAATAAATAAATAAATAAATAAATAAATCTTTTTAAAAAAGGCCATTATTCTAACCCATAGAATAACTCATCTATTGAGGGCCTGCTATGTGCCAAGCTCTCCATTGGGTGCTGGGGTAGAGTGATAAGCAAGACATAACCAGCCTCCACTCTTGTGGAGTGACACACAGACAGTAATAAGAGATGACAAATGACTGAGTATTCTGACAGGATAAACACAGGGTGCTGTGGGACAGAGAGGGGGGACAATTGACAGGGATCTGGGGAGTCAGGGCAGCTTTTCAGAAGAAGCTGTGTTTAAGCTGAGGCTTGCAGGAAGAGCCAGATAAAGGAGAGTCGCAGAGAAGAGTGTTCTAAACATAGAGAACAGCACAGGCAAAGGCCCAGAGGCACGAGAGAATACGTCCATTCAGGTGGGC
This sequence comes from Spilogale gracilis, assembly GCA_004023965.1. Classification (NCBI taxonomy): domain Eukaryota; kingdom Metazoa; phylum Chordata; class Mammalia; order Carnivora; family Mephitidae; genus Spilogale; species Spilogale gracilis. The sequence goes on along the minus strand of PITA01007589.1, from coordinate 85,354 downwards.
AGTAGAGAACCTGAAGAAAGAGTGGGAAGAACTGATGTGGGGCCTTGAAAGACCTTGTAGTCCTTGGAATGGCATTTCTACTTTTACCCAAGGTTAGTGATAAGTTACTAAAGGGTTTCAAGCAGGTGAGCAATAGGATCCAACTTAAGCTTTTAAAAGGTGGTTTTTAAAGGAGCAATCTAGCATCTAGGCAGCCAGAGAGAGAAGACATTTCCTGGGGATGCATGGGTGGCTCAGTTGGTTAAGTGTCTGCTTTCAGCTCAGGGTCCTGGGATCAAGTCCCACATCGGGCTCCTTGCTCAGGTGGGGAACCTGCTTCTCTCTCTGCCTGCCACTGCTCCCTCTCTCTCCCCCTCTCTGACAAATAAATAAATAAAATATTTTTAAAAAAGAAAAAGACATTTCCTGGGGACTTGAGTGGACAGGGCCCCCTGTCCTCAAAGCACAGTCTCTAAACGGACATGTTCCACTTCCCTACTTTTATTCCTTAGGATCCTAAAAGCTTTTTTGTCTTCCATAGTCTTCCTATATGCCTATGAGAGCTAGTACTTTAGTTGCTGTTCAGCGCTTTAGCAGGGACAAGTCTGTTGGTGTCCTCCTGATAAGGGCCGTCTGAAATCAACTTTGCCAACTGCACAATTTTTCCAATGTTCAGCCCTGTCCACAAATTATATGTTCTACTTGTGCTGGAATAATGTGAGATTTTGCTGGTAGTCTGTGCTCTTAGTGATTTGCCATTAGACAAAACCTGGAACATTCTGAAGGACACCCAATGAGCCTATTTTGAACTAAAGACCAAGCTTCTTAATGTAATGTGTCTTCTCTCTTGCCCTAGGAATTAAAGCAGGACATCTCCAGCTTTCGATATGAAGTACTTGACCTCTTAGGAAATAGGAAACATTCAAGGAGAAGCTTTTCCACAAGCAGCACTGAACTTTCTCAGAGGGATGACACCAATGATGGCAGTGGTGGGGCTCGGGCCAAATCCAAGGGTGTCTCTTTCAACTTAGGCTGCAAGAAAAAGGCCTGCCATGGGCCACCTCTCATCAGAACCATGCCAAGAGCTGGGGGTGCCCAAGGGAAGTCAAAAGCTGAGTCATCAAGCAAACGGTCCTTCATGGGTCCTTCTCTCAAGAAACTTGGTCTCCTGTTCTCCAAGTTTAACGGTCATATGTCTGAACCCAGTTCAGAGCCAATGTACACCATTTCGGATGGCATCGCTCAGCAGCACTATATGTGGCAGGACATCAGATATTCTCAGATGGAGAAAGGGAAAGCAGGGGCCTGTTCTCAAAGTGAAATTAACCTCAGTGAGGTAGAATTAGGTGAAGCCCGGGGTGCTGCTGAGAGCAGTGAATGCCCCTTAGCCTGTTCTAGCTCTCTCCACTGTGCATCCAGCATCTGCTCCTCAAATTCTAAACTTTTAGACTCCTCAGAGGATGTATTTGAAACTTGGGGAGAGGCTTGCGACCTGCTCATGCACAAATGGGGTGATGGACAGGAAGAACAAGTTACAACGCGGCTCTAAAGCAAAGCCCCTATCCTCTATTGTGGAACACAAGAGAAAATTTATAATTTCCTTGCTCTCAGAGGTGACAGAATCTGATTCCCTCATTGCCCACCCCCCGACACACACCAGAAAGGAGAGTGAAACTCCTAGTATCGTCACTGTCTTTTATAGCCACATTTTCCATTTTTTGTTCTTGTTAATATGGTTATTATGATTGCTATTATTTGCCTTTTTAAGCCTATTAACATGAAGTCCATCTCACAACCAACTGCAGGGGTGTTTGCCCTGAATCAGCAGAGGTGCAGTCGGGTGCTTTACCCTTTGGCTTTGCTTTTCTTACCCTTGCTTCCTTGAAGCTCCAGGTGCCACTTTGCTACTGTTGTTGCCGCGCAGAGTCCTGACCGTCTGCAGGATCTCACACCATTTCCCCACTGGGCTGAGGGAGGTGCTCGGCAGTCCCCACCAGCTATCAGATGAGGCAAGCCAACCTGCCTATCTATCTCTGTCGCTCATTCAGTTCAATGAACAGCATCAAAGGGAGACTGAACAGACTCCAAAGAATTGTCAGCTTGTGGTTTCTAGGTAGAACTGGTCTTCTCATTGTTTTTGTTTTTAAATTAACACAACTTCACCTTATCGTGGGGGCTGTTGAGTGTTTCTAAAAGATGTGTTAGTTTCCCAGTGTGTGCCAGTGAATATTTACCATGTAGTATGTGTCCTAATAAGTTAGTGAATTCCTTTCCTGTGTTTGTGTGTTTCAGTTGACTTACTACCTTTTAAAATGTGATAGTATTGAGATTAATATTTAGGATGTGTGCTGTTTTAAGAATTTCTGCTGCACTCTAACCAGTAGTCACTAAATCTCGTACATTGGCAAAAAAATAATTAATTAGCTGGTACATTTATTGGGGCTTATCTACTGTCTATAGTTTTAATCATCATTGCTATCAAAAGCATTTCTAAGGTGAAAGTCTGGGTTTTAAAAGGTTTTTTTATCAGAAAAATAACATCTTGCTGAGGTGTCAAAATCAGAAAAGAGCATCTTTATTTTAATTCATTGCATTCTGATGAAAAAACAATCTTAGGTCTAGATAACCTGATTCAGGTTGCAGTTCTAGTATTCATTGCAGGCAGCGGACTTGCATGTGTCAAATTATGCTAGATATACAGCATAACCATAGTGACTTCATGGAACTATAAATGTGATCCTAATTCTGTCTTCAAAGAAAGCCGAATTTATATATACAAATTTTTTTCCACAGCTTAAGAGTACATCATCAAAATCTGAATGTGCAGGTAAAAAAATGAAGTCTGTAATGCAGTGGTCACCATTTTGACCCAATAACCACCGAGTGATAACCTGCTCACCAAGGGTAGGTTTGTTTTTTGGTGTTTTCTTTTTTTTTTTTTTTTTTGCCTTTGGTTTTTGTGGTTTTTTGTTTTGTTTTTATTATTATTATTTTTTTACCAACATTAGCACAGAGTTGTCCCCAATTCACACTCTAACATATAACCCTAACAGCCCTAGGTACGGGTCCTAGAGAGTAAATTAATAACACGTAGCTCAGAAAAGTAAGAAAGTTAGGTGTTTTTCTGTTCTTGTAAATGTCAACAGTAATAGAAATCCACCTAAATTCATGTGTGTACTTTCTGGTACAAGTAAGTAAAATGGAGCATTTTCAAAGAATGCATATATGCCCCCAAAATAGCTTGGGACAGTGTAGTTCTGGGTTATCTGAATTGATTCCAATTTCCAACTCTAGTTTTGGTGACTGATGATCAAAATATTGCACATGAAGAGACAAATTGGTGGGGAGAGACAAATTGGCTTGGTATTGAATAAAGCTCAGATCCAAGGAAAACTGAGGAGCAACTGCACCAAAATCCATTTGATAAGAGATTGTCCCCAAATAATTCTTTGATCAAATCTGAAGTGATTATTTACTCAACTCCAACTTCTTTCCCACTTCCCTAAGTGGACAATCATAAATGACCTTGACATCAATAACAGGTGATTTTCCAGAAGGAAAGTTTCTAAATTTACAGATTCGACTTTTCCAATTGTCAAATTTACTTTCGATAATAAATGGCACCTGAGCTACCTTCCCAATTCAGACTGATGGCACCAAAAACCAATACATGGCTCTATTTCATCAAAAGAAAAAGATACCTCTTTCTCACAAATACACGTACTTGTGATAACCTAGGTATAATTGTTGTGGCAGTCACTGTATCATCTAAGGGTGGCCATAGAGCCATGCTCCAAAACAGTCTTTTCTCAGTTACTTCTGAGGAGAGAGTACATAAATGACAGCAGCCAATCTCGACTACTAAAAGAAACCAGTGTCATATTTCATGAGTAGTACATTCCTTTTCAGATATTTTCAGGGTTATTGTCTTTATAACTTGGGCTTACAATTGCACTAGCTACCTTGAGGCCTGGTCATGATGGGGATTGAGGCCAGTGAGCCATTAAAGCTGGACAGCTATTAAAGTAGAAAGAAAAACAGAATTGTGTTCACCTTCGGACCCCTGAAGACCCTCTGGACCAGCTACTATCAAGAAAGGTATTTCAAATACAGTGCTTAAATGTCATCTGATCCAGAGAACGTATAAGCTGATGTGAGAGGGAATTTATAAATAGAGAAAGTTGGAGCTAAGAGAGTACCTTAGAGAGAATCCACTCTATCCCAACGTCTATTCAACCTCTTATTTTACAAACAGAAAAAAAAAGCCCAGAGAAGAATGACTTGCTCAAGGTCACAGAGCCAGCCAATAAATCCAAATCTACCAAATCATATAAGCAAGACATTATTAATAAGCACATATATGATATAGTATACATAGGACATGTAAAAATGGAATGGCTGCTATCCATATATTTTTGTTCTGCTCCAAAATTTCAGACTGATATATACATAATGTAACATTAAAAACGTACTCTGAAGTCAAATATAATAATACCTGGTGTAAGAATCATTTACTACTTGTCCAAATAGCTTTACCATAGTTTACCTCCATCATAGCTGGCTTTCTTGTCACTTCTAGACACCTGTATTCATTTGTTTCATTACACCATAATTCCATCAGAGTGTCCCTAATAATTAAAGGTACAGCTCCCAAGAAATTGTCTGAATTGTATTAGAAAATGACCACCGCTGAAGATCTCTTCCACTTCCAACTTTTAAATCTAGTGAAGTACAAAAACAGAGGAAAGACTTCAAATTCAAAGTCAGCATTTTTGGAAGATGCCAAATTTTACAGGGGTATAAATGCTCCAAGTTGTATTTCTGTCCACTTACATCAGAATGTTGGAGATTTCTTTCTGCCTCCCATAGTCATTTTTTATTCTGCTCTGACCTAATTTAGGCTTTTTCAGCTAAGCTCATAACATCTAAACATCTACCTGCAATTTGATTAAAGAACTGAAGAAAAAGTAGGGCCTCTACTCTTTGAGTGACTGAAATAATTAACAAATACTTTTCAATAAGAACTTTATAGTTGTTATGGCAGTGCAAAAGCTGTCCTATAAACTTCATTGAATTTCAGTGAAAAATATGAGCAGATACCTTAGCCAGAAAATACCAATGACCATTTGATGTTCCTATTTAGGTCTTGTAAGTGAGATTCAAGTGGTGCTTTGACTAACAGTTTAAGTGGCCCACACCTTCCTTGGTTTATTAAACCATCAGATAAAAAGTACTGGAGGTTAGGTAGACATTCTTTCCTGTTTAAAAGTACATAAGAAAAATTGACCATATTATTCTGGTAATCGAATTTTCAAAACAGTGCTAACAGATTGCTTGTATAGACATAGCCAACATAAGTTGATGTAATTGTTCAGATCATTTAAATAACTTCTTCATACCTACCTGTCAGCTCCCACCAATTGCTGTGGCTTTCCCTAAAAATCTATGGGCATTTTAGATTGTTTCTCTGGCTTGCTTTATCTAGACAATTGTTTCAAATATCCACTTCGCTGGTGAAGAATTAGCCACTGGGAACCGAGTACCGCACTTCAATGTAACTATTACTTTAGTAAAGAGAAATGTTATTTCTACTGGATTTCCAGTGACCTTTTCCATCACTTTGTATCCAACAGATATGAGTTTTTGGCTTGTGTTGCTTTCAGAGAGATGTTTGTAAAAGTGAGAAGCTTATCTGTGTTACACATACATGTACAGGCACACAGTGAAATTTAATAGCATTTGATCATTCTGGCCTTGGCCCTTCATCTTTTTTGGTAATTATTTGATCATTTTGAAGGGAGGGGGAACAGGAATAACTTCTATGGAAAGAAACTTCCTGAGATATGGTGAAGAATTTCGGGTTTCTGGTTTAAAGAAAAAATAAAGCATTTAGATCGGAAGAAAAGAACCTACCTGCAAAAAATAAAAATATGCATGTTTGGTGAATTAAACTAAATCTGCATACTTTGGATTTATCACATACTTGAGATATTACTATTCATATGTGGCCTAGGATTTCCACCTCTAACAGGCTGCACGGTGGTCCAGAGAAAAAGATTCTAGTGGGTGGTTTTGAGAGCTCTATTTTTAGAAAATGAAATAAATGTTCAGTAAGAAACAAAGAAGGGAATTGCTTGGGACGATACAGGCAGCAGGCCAGGCTGCTTTAGCATTTTTAAGCTCTATATTTGTTTTATTCCTACTCCAGAGTGGACTTGTATCTTGTACTTGTTAGCTTATTGGATCTGAGTTGTGGTCTTTCATTTTTTAGCTACACCATCAGTGCTTATGGTACTTGAGAGACATGCACATATCAAGAATAATGTCAAAATATAAAATTAAGCAGAATGTCCTTATGCCAAAGCTAGCTTTCTTATCTGGTGTGAAAAGTTGTGAAGCTGTGCAGGGACTTCCTGTTATTACACAATGAAAGACAATTTTGTAGTAAATGGGAAGATCACTTTCAACCATCATAGTCAACGTTCATAAATCCATAACTGTAACTAATCTACCCTACTCTCATTCTTCACCCTCAAAAAGAACAGCCTTTTTTACAACCATCCAAATGACTTGTTTTTTACAACCATCCAAATAACTTGATAGAACCAAAAAAGACTAAATGAAGAAGTACGTAAGAAAGGCCTGCCGTATGAGGGTCACTTTCACCAATTTGCAGCCTATGTTGCTATCTGACTTCATCTATGAGCAGGTTTCAGGGAACCTAACATCCCAGGAGCTGTACCTCAACTCATGCCAATGCACATACTGAGGCAACATCCTCAATGGCACTTGAACAAGTAGGTGGCCAATCATTTGCAAGTATACTTAAGCTGGGCTTGGCCTTTTCCCACAAAGTTCAACGTATCCCCAAAATACTCATTGCCACCAACTGCCTTCCAACTTAGAAACCTTCTTGACAATTCTCTGGTCTCATACAACCTTAAAACTGACCCCTGGAAGACAAGACAAACAAAAGGCTTTGAACTTTTATGGGGAGTGCTTGAGGTACTTAGATGGTGGTGGTATAGTAAAAGACAAAACTTGTAACAGACAGAAAAGCTTGCAAAGAACAAGTATGGACAAGTGCTTTAAAGCAGAGCTAAACCACCAAATTGTCTAACTCTTTAGATGACCAAATTGAGATGGACTTCCCTAATAAAAAATATAGTTCCTGAATTAAAATATTAACATCACCACTTTCTCACTCAAAAAATTCCGAAAGTATAAACAGTATATGAAAACTAGCTCTGAACAAACTGTAAATTATTTTTCAAAGGTCTGGTCAAATTTAGTTTGAATTTCAGATCATAGCAAGTTCTCACCTTGTGGTCACTATATTCATAAGTTCAACATATCAGACTCATTAAGGTTACATTTTAAATTGCAATATCATCGATTAGCTTTTATAATTAGGCACGTTTAACCAGTAACGGATTGATCTCTGCAAATTTTATCTAAATAAAATGAATTTGTCAAAACTCTACATCAAAGAGAAATAAAAGGTAAAATTGGGGGAGGACAGTATAGAAGGCTAGATTCTATATCTGATGTCATCTTTTAGCCTCATAAATTTAGAATAAACATATCAAGTGAAATATAAAATAATAAGATTGGTATTTTCATAAGCATTCTGGAATGTATGTGCCCAAATGAATGCTGTTCTTCAAAGTAATCACCTTAAGCTGCACCCATATTCAAAAGCTGCCATTACTCAAATCATTGTGGACTTCTGCTTTGGGAAGGACTTTCAAAATCTGTTAATACAACCTCTGAATATCCTCAGTGGTAGAAAATCATGATCCTATAAGATAAAAATTTTAGAAATAGTCGAAAATAATTTTATGTCCATATTTGGTAAAAAGGTGGGTGCTCAACTGAGTTCTACTTTTTCTGGTTCAAGTGCTAAGATATAACAGGCACTTAAATAGGAACGTTTTAATAAAACGAAATGGTTTCTTATGTGATTTGTAAAGTGACCTGAAACTGCTCTTTGGGAACCAGTTAATTTTTTATCAACTTTATTGAGGAATGATTGGTGTACAATTACCTGAATCCCCTTAAAATGTACAATTCAGTAAGCTTTTGCAATTGTATATATCCCTGGAACCACCACCATTAAGATATATAAATTTCCACCACACAGTGTCCTCGTTTCTCTTTGCAGCCTGAAGTCTAGTTTTAAAAACCTGCTTGGAACAGTGAGTGAGTGGCAGCCTTACTGACTAAGTGCATACAAAGCCTCCCAAAGAGGAAACATTAAAGAGCACCATATTTAGTATACAACCTCCATTGATTTGGCAACAACCATGACTTAACCCTTGAAACATTTATTTAAATAGTAAAACACAACCCAAGTTCCAATAGCTTGTCAGAAATAAACCCAGAATTGACTTCCCAAACCTTATTTGAGCCATAAGAAATGACACTTTATGATGCAGAGGTTCTGCTAACTAGGCTGTTAGCAGGAAGAAGGGACAATAAAGAAAAAGGAACAATAAAGAAAAACCCTAGCCTTTGTAGAAAAATGGAGGGCAGCGGAGGTTGGATCCAGGAGGAGCTCTGGTAGCAGAAGTGGGAGGTGGCTGTAGAGGGAAGATGGCAGCAGCTAGATGAATGTTCAAGTCATTTGAAAGTCACATGTATTTCCTGTGTAAGGTCTAGTTAGGATTTAAGGTAAAGCTTTGTCACTTTGTGGTCATGCCTTGCAGGACTTCTTTTATGACAGATATTTAGTGATCAGTTTAAATAACCAAAGCAATGTAGCCTGAGTCCAACAAGCACAGTGATAACTGTACTTAGTATATGTGGACAGAAGCAGAATTTTTAAGTACCTAACAGAACAAATGACACTAAAATGAATGTCATCTGAGCTCATGAGAAAACCTCTAAACCCAAAGGGTTAACACAATAGTCTCTGGCTTTCTTACTGTTAAAGGCAATCCAATTTGATAAATTATTAGCTTTAAAATTTTTCACTGTTCAAATTGCCCTTTTACGAAAGCAAAAGTAAACCCAATTTGTTTTCTTATTTCAATTGTAAAGGGAAAGACTTTCTCAAGGACATTTCAGTTAAGTATAAACAAACACATCCTTCTCAAGTGAGAACATTTTGTCTTTGTTTCTTATAACACAGAAATGCACACCAGTGGTAGTATTCAAGAAAATACCAATATTTAAACCTTTCACACAATTATGTTTCAAGATTTCTCAAAAACAAGGTTGAAACTGAGGTTGAAACAATGAATGTAGTTTCGAAATCACATTTGACACAAAAGAATAGTGAAACACACAGGTGGTGTTTAATTTATTTGCTTAACCTAGTTGACAGCCCTCATCACACATCACCTTACCAAAAATGTTTGCATCAAACTTAAGGTTAAAATTAGATTTCTTGGGCTTAATCATGAAAAGGGAAAATTCCAAATGTGTTTGTGTAAATGGCATTTGGGCTTTGCAGACTACAATTTTAAAAGCTAAAACCTCCTTGAGGAACTTTACTTTCATTTGAATACTTTCTGTAAGTAGTGCAAAGTTAGTGTCATCTTTAAATGTGTTAAAAATATTGTACAATAAAATGATTTTGTGTATTTTTAGCTTCAGTATGAAGAAAAATAAAGCACCAAGTTTCTTCCCCCCTAAATGTCTGGCTGCTCGGAATCAAGGTGTTTTGTTTCTCTGTTTTCCCATCATTTATAGTTAGCTATTATTAATAAACATCTGTGAACAACGGATTTTACACTAGAACTTAACCAACATACACGTAAGGGAGATCTCTGCAGTCCCATATATTTTGAAACACAGATGATTGAGAATATACATTAATATCATCCTAACTTTTTATTTATCATTAGAGCTGTGACTATCAAATATTTAAAAACTGAATGAGCATTCATAAAGAGCTTTGAGATAATGACATAAAGGAACCAAGACAGTTATAAAGCTCGAGCTTATCAAACAAAAAAAAAAAAAAAAAAAAAAAAAAAAAAAAAAAAAAAAAAAAAAAAAAAAAAAAAAAAAAAAAAAAAAAAAAAAAAAAAAAAAAAAGCTCGAGCTTACACATGAGCAACATCACAGGCCTTATCCTGAAAATTTCTTACTCTTTATTGAGTACCCAAAATATAATGCATGTTGTATACAACAGTTTGAATCTGCGGGCCAGCATGAAGACACATCAACTGAGGTTAAGCTAGTCATTACTAAACTAGTATAATCTAAGTACATTTGGGCAATATTTCCTCAAGTATCAGTTGATGTTATATATATAACTTTTTGTAATGGGCACCTGGGTGGTTGAGTTGGTTAAGCCTCAGACTCTTTAGGCTTAGGTCATGACCTCAGGGTTGTGAGTTCAAGCCCCACATGGGCTCCACACTGGGCATGGAGCTTGCTTAAGATTCTTCCTCTCCCTCTGCCCCTCCCCACTCATGCTTGCAAGCTCACTCTCTCTCTCTCTCTCTCTAATATATATATATATATATATATATATATATATATATATATATATTTGTAGTAATAGACTTTTCAGCCATTACCTTGTCCCTAATTACTTCAGCTTTGAAGTTTTATTTTTATTTTGCTAACATTAATTTTAGGCCACCAGAGAACAGGTTAGTGTACCAGAAAGCTTAACTCTCAACCAAATAACTCACTTGCAAGTCCTGGCCTAATTATTTAAAGTATGATTGGCCATATAACATCTACACATTAGTTAGGTAAGGACAACTAAATAGGCAACATAGCTGAAAAAGATCTGCAACTGGCATATGCAATAAACTCCTACAACTCAATAAAAACATAACAAATTTCAACATACCTCAAAAAGGAATATATACAATTAACAAATAAGCACATGAAAAAGTGCTCAATATAATCTGGGAAATGCAAAAAACAATGAGATACAACTTGCTCCACACCTACCACAATGGCTAAAATCATAAAAACGGACACTTATCAAATGTTGACAGGGCTGAAAAACAAGTGGAACTTTTATGCATCACTGATGAGAATGTAAAATGGTATACTCAACTTTGGAAAAATGTTCTGCAATTACTTACAAAACTAAACATACACCTAAAGTATGACCCAGCAATTCCATTTGAAAAGGAATGAAAACAAGTGTTCAGAGGCTTCTACAAAAATGTTCATAGCAGCTTTATTCATATCTAAAAACTGGGAATGGCTCAGGTGTCCATCAGTAGAATGGCTTAACAAATGACAGCATATTCATACAAATGCTGCTCAGCAATAAACGTGAACTACTGGCACACACAACATGAATGAATCCCAAATACACCGTGCTGAAAGAAGCCTTACACTAGGATCACATGCCCTGATTTATCTATATACATTTTGAAAAGCTAATCTATGATGGGGGAAAAATCAGAACGAACCATGCTTGCCTAGGGGATGGTCTGGGGTGACAGAGATTGACTAGGAAGGAGCATGAGGGAATTTCCTGGGGTGATGAAAATGTTATCTTGAGAAGGGCTTGAGTTTCACAGATGCAGGGTTTATTGAAATTCATTGCATCAAACACAAGTTTTGTGCATTTCACTCCCTGTAAATATTGCCTCAAAACAGAAGAAAGTGAATCTTTAACAAATACTCAATTATAGTAGATGGATATATGAAAAGTCAAGTCAAATGTTACAAAATCTAGATGGTGGACACAGAAATGTTCACTACACAATTATTTCAATATTTCTGTATGTTTAAAATTTTCGTAATGAAATGTTTGAGGAAAAAAAGCAGTGGGTAAAAGAAAAGAACTAAGTTAACAAACGCCAAATCTATACTGCTTCAAAACTATGAGGAGGAAAACTTTTGTAGTTGAAGCTATTTTGGCAGAGCAAAATGAATGAAAGAAAATTAAAACAAAATTCAACTGCTGAAGCAGGCAAAACAAGTATAAAATTGTGGGGTTTTTTGTTTTGGGGGTGTTTGGCATGGCTATCCATATGGTAGAAGTTTTCTATTTTATTGTGGTAAGAACACTTACCATGAGAGTCACCCCCTTAACAGACTTTTAAGTGTACAATACAGAAGTGTCATCTGCAGTCACAATATTGTATAGATCTCTAGAACTTCATCTTGCGTGAAAAAAATTTATCAAGATTAAAAACTTACTTTGATCTGGCTAATATACCAATAACGAAAGAAAACATTAGTTTTTTTTAAGCCTACAACTTTAATACTCTAGTGCTAGAGTAGAATTTTTTTCCTAGAATTCTGCAGATGATTTGAAAAACCTGTATTATATAGTTTGGAAAAAGCCATTGAGGTCTGCCAGAAAAGATCTATTACTTGATTAGGTGAAGAGACTGACCACCCACAGAACACCAATAAACCAATACTATTAACCAGTAATGTTTGCTAAGATAGATCTTAACACTTTAATTCATGGACTGGCCTGAATTTTCACAGGAAATGATTCAGTTTAACTTCAGTATTCTTGAATCACTTCTCCCAGCCCCCTTTCACAAAAATCTTGCCAGTGGCAAGGACCACCTACCAGAAAATTCCAAAACACAACAGCTATTCAACAGTAAAGGAATTCCTGATTTCCAAGCTCCCCTCTAGCAGCCATAAGCAGTGAACTCAAAAAGTGTTGATTATTAGGGAAACAGTGAAACAGTAAAACCTGAAATAGTTCACTCACCTCAATTAGTTTCAACTACAAATGTATATCATGGTTTAACAAAATTTAGTTTTACAAGTAGCTAGTGAATACTTTTGAGAATTACAGAGTTTGAAGAATAGGCTTCTCCCAACCCCTATATGTACCTTCTTAGGTACCTATTTATGGAACTTATGTGATGGCTTCTCTAAAATTGTTTTTCAGCAATCAAGACAAAATTTCTTAAAACCTCAACTCTAACTTAGTAAACATTTACTCTCCAAATTGCCAGTTGCCAAGGTAGCCTTTTTTTTTTTCAAAAAAACTATTATGAAAAACTTCAAACACTAGAGGGAATAGCATAATGAACCCAAGCTTTAACAAGTATTCAACAATTAACATGCAGCTCATCTTTCATCTATAAACCCTGCCACCCAGATTTTGAGGTGATACCCATATTTATCACTCTGACGTGTTTTTAGTACCACAGTAGTTACCCAAACCCAGGTTCACCCTTTCCTGAAGCACCTCACACACAGGGGCCCCAGACACATCCTTGAAACTGCCTTTGACAACTTAAACAGAAGACAAGTATTCTAATCGAGCTGCTCCAATTGAAACTTAACATTCTAGGTAAGATGGGGGGGAAACAAGAGGTTGTCTTTCACTGTATTAATTCTCCTGAATTTAGTTTTTATTACATATGAAAATATAAATGGCTTTAAAGGTTTCAAGCAAAATGAACATTTGTCCCAGACTTAGAAAAAGTCTATATTAAGTTCATGTACAGCCTTCCTTCAGTGGGTTATATATCTCATTATTTATAGAGATTTATGTCTAAATTACGTTCTGCAAGTCTGGGGTTCATGTGAGAAATGATTTGTTCCTACTTTTATTTCCAAAGCTAATTAAAAGATTATGCCTTGATTATAGGTTCTAAAGGTAATGAAAGATATTTGAAAAATTCACAAGTCTTGAATTTCAATAGTAAAACAGATTTAATATTTTGTTCTTAAACCAAGGAAGAAAACTGCAATTAATTTTGAAACTAAATATACACAGCATAATGTTTTCCTCACTATGGAAATAATCCAGCTGTCTACCTTTGCTTTGGTATAATCAGATCTATCTCAGGAAGGCAGTGGAAGTAAAGGGTCAAGAACAAACCACAGTGCCTTTGCAGCAGAGGAAAGACAGGAAGTTTTTTGGTAACATTAAGGGCCCTAAAGAGGTAATACATTAAAGAAAAATTAGTCTACCATATATATACTATTGGTTGATTATAAACACTTCAAGTCTTAGGACTTTGTAATTACCAGAAAAACCACTTCCTTTTTATTTAGAAGCTGTTTTCAAGAACAGCAGTACAGGTTACCTTCACTTTCTCAAACCCCAAAACAATAGGAGGGTCAGGGTACATGCTTATTTCTTTGAGAAGACTGATTATAATACATCAACAAGTAGACTATACCTGTATGATTTTAAGAGACCATAAATACTGATTTCTACACTGGTGACAAATAGTTAACAATTAGGTTGATCTAGTATACACCACTCATCTTTGCTCTTCTGGTTAACTCAATAACAAATATCTCATTAAATCACTTTGATTAGTAATGGAAATCAAAGGAAAGCAGCAACCTACAAGTTTAAAATAAAAACAAATCAACTGGAAGCCTAAGGCAAACATGCTTGTCTCAAAACCATACAATTTCCAGAACCACTTTCTCAAGATAGACTATAACCTTCTAAAACAACTTTTAGAAGCTAATTAGTAAACCCCTGAGAATTGAAGATACAGGACAATCAGTTGCTGTGAGTTATATATATTCCAGAAATGTTAGCATATTTGAAAAATTTTGGAGAGGGGTTGCTCCATGTTTTAAGCTTGACCAAAATAAACTTTTACTTAAAACATAAAACAATTTGTAGGCTGCACAAACTGAGGATCTAGGAAGTTAGGAGAGAAGAAGCTAAAACAGTAATACATCGAGTCAGGTTGTTATAAACATCAGCACACTGTTGTCCCAGCTTTCTTTACTAAAGTCTGTCAACTTGTACAGCAATGACTTCTTAAGATGAAGGATGTAAAAACAAAACACAACCAGTTACCTATCTATTAAGAAATAGGAGTCTTCACTAGTATATGGATTTAGAACTCATTAATATCAATTATCTTGAGAAAAGTACACTGAAGATAGGATATCTTCTTTAAAATGGTTTCCCCTCCAGTATTTAAGCTGCTAAGGCACCTGGAGCCTGGAGGTTCTCAATGGTTCTTTTTGCCTAGGGTATATATAGCTGAAAGGTGAGAAAAAAATGGACTGATTCACAAGTATAAATAACCTTTAAAAATGGCAATATAAATAGGTTTTGTGGCAAACAAAGAATACTTATTTTTTTTACTTCTTTAAAAATTGACATATAATGTATTATTTGCTTCAGGGGTATAGGTCTGAGAATCATCAGTCATACACAATTCACAGCACTCACCATAGCACATACCCTCCCTAATGTCCATAACCCAGCCACCCTATCCCTTCCCCTTAACCAGGGAGGGAAAAAAAAATGAAACAAAATGGGACCAGGGAGGGAGACAAACCATAAGAGACTCTTAATCTCAGGTAAAAATTCTTTTTAAATAGCTGTTTGTCAGGTGAGATATAGCAAAGCATTAATTATGAATAACCCCTCACAAGAGAACTGATGAATACAGAGGATCTTGTGGTCTTGGGTAGACAAAAGGGAAAAGATGAAACAGGTCTCACAGAAAGTCAGAGACAAGGCAAGGCAGGCCTACAGAGATATAAGGTAAGTCTGAAAACAAAAACTGAAAGATACAACTATTGGAAGTATAGGACGTGAGAAAGTAAGTCTAGATTAAAGTTCCATAAAGGAGTTAAGATCAAAACAAAACAAAACAAAACAAAAACAACGCCTGGGTGACTCAGTGGGTTAAAGCCTCTGCCTTCAGCTCAGGTCATGATCTCAGGGTCCTGCGATCGATGCCTGCATCTGGCTCTCTGCTTGGCAGGGAGCCTGCTTCTTCCGCTCTCTCTGCCTGCCTCTCTGCCTACTTGTGATCTCTCTCTCTCTGTGTGTGTCAAATAAATAAACAAAAAAATCTTTAAAAACAAAATAAAACAAAAACAAAAACCCACAACCTAAAAAGGGACATACTAAAGGGAAAAGAACTAGATCTGGTAGTATGCATCATAACATCTTGAGACTGAATAACGTTTCAATGGGAACCCACAAGTTCATGACATAAAATCACACTGTTTTTGCCACCAAGATAGCATGGGAAAAACATCAGAACAATCAAATATCTGGTACTCTTTGCTGCCATGAAAAAGAAAAAAAGAAAATCCCACTCATTTTAGCAATTTTAAATGCTAATTTTTATTTACTGCTAACTGTGCAAAGGACACCAATTCAATACTGTGCAGTAAAACAGTTACATAAATCCAATATCAAACAATAGCATATAGGATAAATCTAAAGCAGAGCACCATGTGCCTTCAAAACTGATAATATCACAGAACATAACTCAGTTCAGACATGTCTTAAGAAATCTGAGAAGTTCTCTCATTTAATATTTAGTTATCCAGAAGCAAACATTCTTGGTTCTTTTATTTTCTAAAAAAAAAAGTGAAAGTGATTCCACAATTTTGCACGGTTTGATATGATGTTTGACATCTGAACCAAGGAAATAGTTTGTAAGATTTATTCCTTTTATCAACTGGAACCATCAGCTAATACAAAGTTGAAAAGCTGGCTGACAGGAAAACAGCTGAATATAATGAAATATGTTCAATATGGAGCTAGCTGTACATCCATCTCAATTTCTTCATCCACAACACAAAGCAATATTCCTTTATTTAAAGTAGTATTTTAAATCAAAAGATAAAATAATCTTAAAAGACAGATAACATACAATAATAATCACCCTAACCACCTAAATCACTTAAACACTAACATATAACACTTTTTAAAAACCAAAACAGCAAAAAATGGCAGTGCAAGAGTACTTCATACTGCACAATCTTACATATTCTGAGGTATATAATGAGAAGCTGAGGGAGGTGAAGCAATATAGCCAACTGGCCCAGGATTCATAGCACCATGAATTTGAGAAGAACCACCATATGCTGCACCAACTGGGTGCCAGGGGGAAACATAGGGATAATCTGGCACAACAGGAAGACAGGAATCAAAACCCGGCAAAGGTGGTGGCCCATAGGGATCTGACATCATTGGATAATAGACTGCTCCATGAGGGACAGATGTAGGGTCAGCATTTGGAAAAGTACCTGAAACAAAGAATGCATAGAGTACACACTTTATATACAAAGATTCACTAAAACATCAACATAAATGGATGTTCAGGTAAAAGAGAAACTTAGCACTACGGGAAAGATCCACAGCAAATGTGGCCAAGAGCACTTTTATTTAATTTTTTAGTGGGGGGTAAGGGGCAGAGAGAGAGAGGGAAAGAACCTCAAAAGCAGGCTCCATGCCTAGTGCAGAGCCCAACACAGGGCTCAATCTCTTCGGCCCTGAGATCATGACATGAGCAGAAATCATGAGTCAGAAGCTTAGCCGAATGAGCTACCCGGGCATCCCAGAGCGCTTTATATATGAACATTAGTGACTAAAGCAGGCTTTAGGTACCTACAAACTAAATGCATAGAGAAACATTCTCTAGAGTCCTTCTAGTCAATTAAGCTCTCATAAGGGTAGTCCCCAATTAAGTTATCCAATAGTTTCCTCACTGTGACACATATTATCCAAATAACCATTTTGTATTACTTTAGCAATTAAAAGCTCTGATGTGTATACAATCTGGTCTATACTTGAAGGTTCTGAAGAACATCCTAAAGACCAAACATTTAAGTGTCACCTCCTGAATGTCATTAAGATCCTAGCAGCACTTTAATTTTACACCACTTTTGCTACCAGGAGTCAGTTTTAGTGGAAACAGATGCAGTTCTGTCCTTGCTATAGTGGCTACATAAATATTAATAAATATTCCATTATCTGGGATAATGTAGATGAGCATACTCTATGGAATGAAGACTGTCGCTGTCTCATGGTTTACAATTAAAAATAGTTTTATAAAGGTACACGGTACAAAAATGCAATGAAGGTTGACACTTTAATTTACTATGGGGCATATTACATCACCACACTAGGGATAAGATTCTATAGTGCTAACATTTCCAAACCATTAATATGCTTTAAAGAAGGGAGAAACTAAAGGAAACTCACATTGTTCACATGCACCAGGCACAGTATACGTCTACACACATATAATATATCTCATTTCGTTCCTGCAACAACCCTGGCAAGTCAGGTATTTTCCATTTTGCAGAAAATCAGGCTTAGGGAGGTTAAGTAACTTAGCTGAGATCACAACCGTCAAGTAGCAGTGTTGGAATGCAAGACAAATGTGGTTCGGTTAGTCTACATAATTTTTTTTACCTCCTGCTGAGGCCTTCCAAGATGGGCAGTCAAGATCCTATTCTAAATCCTTTAAGATGCCTCTCCATCTATACTATATTATTAACTCAACACAATAATCTTTATGGTCTGGCACAGTGGTCTCAGGATCCCTTTATACTCTTAAAAACTGAATATCTCAAACAGCTTTTGTTTATGTAAGTTTTATCAATATTTACTGTATTAGGAATTAAACTGAGAAAGTTAAAATTATTTATCAATTCATGTAAAAATAAGTTTATATTCCAAAACAAAAATATCGTGAGATAAGTGTCACTGTTTTACACTTGTGCAAATCTTGAACATATGGATTAATAGAAGACAACTAGATTCTCACATCTACTTCTTTATTTAACCAATTGTGATATGTTGTTTTGAAGTATATGATGAAAACATGGCCTCATACAGATATGCAGCTGGAAGACAGAGGTCTTTTAATAACCAGCCTTTTCAGATAATTAGATATTCTTTGGCGCTACACCAAAACTAGGTAGATGGTAGTTGCCAAAAGTAAATAGCAATGTGGACTTTTTCATACTCTCTCAACATTGAAATCCACTGTTTTATCTTGCACTTTGAATATATATTTTAGAAAAATTATACATAGGTAACACCATGCATTGGTAATTGGAAAAGTATTATTTTACTGAGTTACACAGATCTCCCAAATGTTGACACATTTTATTATACAATGTGAAAAACCATTCATTAACAGCCTCATCTATCTTTTTTTAAAAGCTTTTATTTTTTTAAAGTGATCTCTCCACCCAGTGCGGGGCTTGAACTCACAAGCCTGACATCAAGAGTTGCATGCTCTACTGACTGAGCCAGTCAGGCACCCCAATAGCTCCACCTATCTTATTAGAAAAGTATTGAGAAGTGTTAAGCTCATAGCAGTGGATACAAGTTTTCCAAAATTCTAATTTTTATTTGAAAGCTGGGATTTTTACCTTTGTTTTTTCCAAGATTTATTTATTAAGAGAGAGAGTGGACAAGAGTGTGCAGGAGTAGGGTAGAGGGAGAGGGGAAAGGGTAGAGGGAGAGGGGAAAAAAAGCAGACTCCTCACTGAGCATGGAGTGCAAGATCATGACCTGAGCTGAAATCAAGAGCCAAATGTTCAACTGACTGAGCCATCCAGGTTCCCCAAGGAATTTTTGACAATAAATACTATCGATTATTTTTTTTTCTTATAAGTGACAGGCTCATGTTATTTGATAAAATGCCTGCCAGATCCCCAAATCTAAATAACCATAGTTTGTCTATCATTCAAGTAAAAATAGTGTTGCATGAAAAAAACTAGTTCAGCTCAATAGCCAACCTCACAATTCTTTTAAGTTAATCAATTTCAGTACATACAGTACTTTAGGAATAGTCCCCATTTTGTCACACAGAATATTAAATATAATTATTCAAAGATAAAGATTTAGTAAAAATAAGAACATTTTTGATTAAAAAAATACAGTTGACATCTTTGTATTATGAGTGTATGTGGCAGTGGAGGCACTGTTTGGTGACCTTATCTTGCTTTGTGCTTGGGTAGCAGCAGTTTTACCTACTACTGATTTTTGAATCCTCAAAGCATAATATAACAGTGAAGGGACAAATAAAATCTCTAAGATCTGTGTAATATATGATGAATACTTTTGGCTTCCTAGATCCTTTGAAAGCATCTCAGGAACTCCAAGGGCCCACACACCATGCTTTAAAAAAACATGAGCCTAGAGGCACCTTGGTGGTTCAATTAGTTAAGCGTTGACTCTTGATTTAAGCTCAGGTCATCATCTCAGGGTTGTAAGATCGAGCCCTACATCAGGGTCCACGCTAAGCATGGAGTCTGTTTAGGATTCTCTACATCCCTCTGCCCCCCCATCCCTGCTTGCACTCACTCTCTAAAATAAACAAGAAAGCATGGGTCTAGAATATGGACCAAATGAGCTATCTCAAGGTTATTATTAAATTACACATAATAAAGTCCAATTGTCCTTCTTGCAGGCACTCTCAATACACTCACCATTTGTTGATGCTTCTACCTGTGTGCCTTCTTGTCTCCCCGCCTCACCATACAACTGAGGAACTGTTGTCTCTACAAGAGGAGATGGCTCAGAATAGACTGGATAATTCTCTACATGAAGCTGCTGCTGCATCTGTGGTACGTAGACCATGGAGTGCCAGTAGTTGTGGTGATAGCACTTGGATAAGAAAGAAAGAAAGACTTTACTATCTCTTTTCTCAAAAGCAGTACAGTTCCTCACTGGGAAAAAAAAAAAAAAAAGCTGGGCTACGATTTTCAGGTAGAGTAGCATTTTTGACCTAAAAGAACATTTGGAAAATCTCTTCTCTAATACAACTTTAAGATCTTCTGCAGCATCTGTATCTCCTATTTGAACACAGGCATTCTTTCAAGAAAGCACCCTAAGGAAATTACAGGTATACACAATGACCTGTATACAAAGATGTCTTTCCTAGCATTATTTTTAAAGGCAAAATAGACTGGAATATGTCACAGGGATGAAAGGTACAGCATAGGGAATATATAGCCCAGGTAATATAATATCATTGTATGGTGACAAATGGTAGCTACATTTCTGATAAGCATACCATAATGTATAGACTTATTAAATCACTATACTGTACACCTGAAACTAATGTAACATTGTATGTAAACTATACATCAATTTTTTAAAAATGAAAAATAACAGTGAACCACCCAAATATTCAACAAGAGGGAACTGGATGAATTATGATATATCTGTGATGGGATACGATAGAGGCAATAAAAGAAATTACACTGTTGAATATTTAGGAAAGAAATGCTCATATTGTTAACTTAAAAGTTCACAAAATTACATAGCCTAGTCAATATTTTGTAAAAGAAATAAGTAAGCTATAGGAAAAAATACCAGTGTATAGTGGTTGTATATATGATTTCAGTTTTCTTTATACTTCAGTATTTTTCACATGTATAATGAACTCTACTACTTTTAATATAAAAAAACATTATAATAACTATACTGAATTCTCTTCTATTCCCATGATGTAAAATGCACGAGAATGTTTTAAAATGCCTCAGACATCTAATATGAATTACAATGTTTCCATGTGTAATTATAATAAACTAACATAACTGGAGGTGCAAGTAGTTTGTATTTTCAATTCTTGAGAGTGCATTTAAGAAAGTCTCAAAGAACAAAAAACCCATTCACTATTCTTAATTCATAAATGTGTGCCAGTTGGAGAAGACAGTTTTCTGGAAAAGAAATGCCCAACATTTTAGTGAAATCGGTGTCTGGGAATATGAACTAATCTGAGTATTATCCAGGAGTCTGTCTAGTTTACTATCATCTGCCAAATCTTAAAATGCATCATTCCATTTTTGGAAATATGCCATCTTGTTATATCAGAAGTCAGGTGTATTTCAGGGGAAAATGATGTTTGAAAAAATAAAAGAGCTCTTACCTGAAATCAGAGACACCTTTCAGGGATATTAAAATATTTGTCAGTACTCCACCCTTCCACAATTCAGGGGAGTGGTGAAAAAAAATCAATGTTTGGTAAATACCTATAAACACATAACTGCTTTGAAAATAATACAGCCCTAGGGGTGCCTGGGTGGCTCAGTCGTTAAGCGTCTGCCTTCGGCTCAAGTCATGATCAAAGAGTCCCGGGATGGAGTCCCACATCGGGCTTCCTGCTCGGCAGGAAGCCTGCTTCTCCCTCTCTCCCTCTCCCTACATGTGTTCCCTCTCTAGCTGTGTTTCTCTCTGTCAAATAAAATCTTTAAAAAAATAATACAGCCCTTTAAATGTCTTTGAATCAGTCCAATTACTTTTCATATAACATGCAGAAATAACCATAAAAATGTTTCAAGCAAGGCAAATGATCCATTTATTATTGAAACAGAAAAACACACTGAAAGGCTGGCAAAATATAATGCTAAATATAAAAGCCAATAAATGCTTAAGTTGTGTTTTTTAGAGCTCCCACTTGCCATAATTTAACAACTACTTTATAAGAGGAACTGAAGCACTGGGAGGCTCAAGTACAAAACTGACTTATATTATATTCAGAATTATAAAGACAACTTTTAGGCTCCTCACAGTGTTCTTGGCTTTTAAAGTTCAAGAGTCTGATTAGCAAACCAGCTTACTACATTTTTAATCTAGAGTTTGTCAAAGCAATTTTAACATGACTTACCTGCAATCCCAGATTGAAATAGTACTGCAAAACTTTTGTATCTAAAATTAAAAATCTTAATTTTAGCGACCAGAAGACATAAGCAATTAGAACTATCACTTAAGAGCTTTTTTGAGTTATTAGTTATAAAGGTAGTCTTCCCACATCAACATCACCCTCAATTCTACCTTATAGTAAATGACCATTTACCTGCCACTACAGGGAAGATCATTTTCTGATCCACGGTTTAATTACCAAATATATATTTTATTTCTAGTCTTAATACTAGGCAAATGTTACAGAAATACTACTCCATTAGTATTTAGAAAGAATCCAATAAAGCCATTTTTTGTCTCAATAAAATCAAGACTTTATTCTTGAGATAAGCAATTTACTACATAACCAATCATAATGGTCTTGTTAATGGAGCTACTACACAGTACAAACTAATGCTCTACCAATGCCAAGATTAATGATGCCTGCTAATATAACTAGCACTGTATGAAACAATTCATCTCGCTTTTACTTAACATGACTAACGTACCACACCACTAGAACTCCAAAAAGAGGAGGCAGTAAGAAAGGTAACTCAAAATAATTTAGATCCTAAGGTGATAAAAACTTCTCCACAGAACTTAACATATTTCACAAATAAATGAAAACTAGATGTATGGGAGAAGAGGGAATAATCTTAGCATTCTAATTGTATCTCTAAATGTATTTTTATTGATTGGCCTGGGATCCATGTATATTCTGTTAAGTAACTTGAGTCCCACTAACAAACTTTAAAAGCCCTCTTTCTTAAACTGGAGACTCCTGATACATAGAAATATATTTACCACCACTTTAAAACAATCAGCTTTTATTTTGACCTTTATGTGGGAGTATAAAGACTCCACAGTGTATGGTATATAAAGGTTAAGCTAAAGATTATCAAAATAGCAAGAAATAAATTCACAAATGGCACAGGATTCATTCCTTAGTGTGTGTGTGTATGTTCACATAAAATGTGTATATAAATGACCATAGCAGTTATTATTCATAGCAGCAAAAAAGAGAAAACAACCCAAATGTGCATCAACTAATAGATAATAAAATGTGGCATACCCATACAATGAAGTATTATTCAGCTGTAAGAAAGAGTATGGATACATGCCACAGGGAGAAGGGGAAGACGGCAGAAGGCCAGGTGACCCCATTTCGGGGAGTCCCCTGAAGTGAGCTCAATTCCTGCAAAAAACACTACAGGAACACTGTGAGTACCCATGAAATCAGCCTGAAATGTAATATTTCACACTTCTGGATCACCGCGAGGATCAAAGAGCATCAGCAAAGAGGTAGAGTGGAGTGAGAGCGATCGGAGGGATATCCAAAGACAACAGGCATGGGGGAGGAAGCCTGCAGAGGTGACCCATTGGAAAGCAATACTCCAGCATGAAAGTGCTCTGTGTTTGGGGAACAACAGCAGATTATGGTCTGATTCAAAGCAAACAGAAACAGAGTGCCTGAGGGGCAGCGGGGATATAGATCCCCGAGCCTGGTGCAGTGAGAGGGAGAGCCAGCTGAGCAGAGTCTGTTTTTCCGCTCCTTTTTTCCTTTTTTTTTCTTTCCTCCGCTGCTTTTCTCCACCCCATGGGCCAGGCACAGACCCCTCAGGGCCGCAGGACCTCAGTCCCTCCTGCGTGGGGGTCACCACAGACTCCCTGGGCACAGACAAGGTCCACGACCCAAAATCAGTTGCGGTTTCCGTGGCGCGGGAGCTAAACGACAAGCGGGGGCTTTGGACAGGAATCAAACTAGCGTCTGCGCCTGCCCGGCTGTGACAGGCGGCAAAGGGAGAGGATACAGGAAGAGGCTGTGGGCCCCCCCATCGTCCAGAGGGTTGCTAATTAGGGGCTCTCTCTGGGAAGGAGGCCTGGGCGCAGACATCTTGCTCAGACCTGACTTCCTCAACAGCTGGATACATGCCACAACATGGATGAACCTTAAAAATACCACGCTAAGTAAAAGAAGCCAGTCATAAAAGACCACATATTGCATGATTCATATATGTCAAATGTCCAGAACAGGCAAATCTATAGACACACAAAGTAGAAGAGTGATGGCCCAGGGGAATGAGCAGTGACTGCTAACTGGTACAGGGTTTCTTTCTGGTGTGATGAAAATGTCCTAGAAATAGTGGTGACAATTACACATATTTGTGAATATACTAAAAACCACTGAATTGTACACTTTAAATTGGTGGCATGTATGGTATGTGAATTAGATCTCAAGCTGTTAAAAAAGGAGCACAGATAAGGACTTATAAAAACTCAAAAACATCACTTTGAAATATAATGGGGGATATTATGAAAATAACTGGATTTTAACAGAAAGGTGGAAGACTGAGGGGAAGAATTTCAGTAGATCACCATATGTCAGCAAACTTTTAGAAGTAAAAAATCAGGTGCAGAGTTCTTGCAAAAGTATAAAGAGATAAGGGGAGCCTGGGTGACTCAGTCAGTTAAACATCTACCTTCAGCTCAGGTCATGATTTCAGGGTCCTAGGATCAAGCCCCACACTGGGCTCCCTGCTCATCAGGGAGTCTGCTTCTCCCTTTCCCTCTGCTCTTCCCCGGCTTGAGCATTCTCTCTCTCTCTCAATAAGATCTTTTTAAAAAAGTAGAAAGAGGTAAGATACAACTTCTGAAAAATGACCAGCAGTTCCTTATAAAACTAAACACACACTTATCTATGACCCAAGGATTCCACTCCAAGGTACTGCCCAAAGGTAATGGAAACATAGGTTCATAAAGACTTTTTACAAGAATATTCACAACCTTATTCATAAAAGCCCCAAAATGTAAATAACCCAGATGTCCACCAAGAAAAGAATGAACAGGAATCTTTAAAGATTGTTTTTTTGAGGAGTGCCTGGGTGGCTCAGTCATTAAAGAAGCGTCTGCCTTTGGCTCAGGTCATGATCCCAGGGTCCTGGGATCAAGTCCTAAATAGGGCTCCCTGCTCAGCTGGAAGCCTGCTTCTCCCTCTCCCACTCCCCTTGCCTGTGTTCCCTACCTCGCTGTGTCTCTGTCAAATAATTAAATAAAATTTTCCCCAAAAAAGATTTTTTTTTTATTTGAGGACGAGAGAGAGCATGAGCTAGGGGACAGAGGCAGGACACTGGGATCATGACCTGAGCCAAAGGCAGACATTTAATGGGCTGAGCCACCCAAGTGCCCCTAAACAGGAATTTTTATACAATGAAATATGAACTCAGCAATAACAGCAAATGGACTACTGATATGTGTAACAATATGAAAGAATATAAAAAAGTATTAGGCTGAGTTTAAGAGGCCTTCCATAAAAAGTATATACTATATATTTATATGAAATCCTAAAACAAGTGAAACTATGACCAAAAAAAACACAAAACTGAACAGTAGCTGCATCTTGGGGGTAAGTAGAGGTAGGGGTGGAAAAAGACTGGGACGGGGCATGAGGTATCAGTGAGATAATGGTATCATTTTATATTTTGATGGGGATTTGGGTTGCAAAGGTGCATGTACTCATTTCTCAAAACTCAGCAAGTATACATTTAAGATTTGTGCATTATGTTAACTTTACATCAAAAGAAAAAACAAACTCCAAACTCTAGTTAATGATAGGTATGCTGAAGTTTTTATGGTGAAGAATGTTGATGTCTGCAATTTACTCTGGAATGCACCAAAACTGAAATGGATGACTTGATGGACAAGGAGATGGATAGAAGGAAAGATGGGCAGATATGTGATAAGGCAAGCACAGTTAATGACAGAATCTAGGTGGCGAATGCATGAATATTCATATAGAAATTCAACTTCCATGTATATGCAACATTTTCTTTTTTAAAAAGATTTAATTTATTTGAGAGAGAGACAGGTAGTGAGAG
Organism: Spilogale gracilis; assembly: GCA_004023965.1. Classification (NCBI taxonomy): domain Eukaryota; kingdom Metazoa; phylum Chordata; class Mammalia; order Carnivora; family Mephitidae; genus Spilogale; species Spilogale gracilis. The sequence continues at coordinate 59,173 of PITA01007589.1, read as the reverse complement.
AGCACAAGCAGGGAAGAGAGGGAGAGAAGCAGGATACCCACTGAGCTGGGAGCCTGATGTGGGGCTCCATCCCAGGACCCCAGGATCATGACCTGAGCCAAAAGCAGATGTTTAACCAATTGAACCACCCAAGCGCCCCTGAATATTTTCATAATAAAATGTCAGTAAATGCAAAATCACCACTATGTGGTGACAGAATAGATCTTGGGCAAGGATAGGTAAGTGGAAGAAGAGGAGTGAAAGGCATCAGGGTTTAGACACTGGGTAAGTCAGGCAGAAATTTAACAGAATAGGAAACCAGGCAGTCAATGTTTTGCCTGGCCTGAAATGAAGAAAGGGAGATAAAGAGGAGGAATTTCATTATATATAGAGTTTTGAAATGAGAAAAAGAAAGCCAAGAGAAAATGTCTAGCAAGTAGCTAGAGGTAAGTACAAATTTCGGAGGCCAGGACTAGATAGATTTAGGAATCACGTACATAAGATGACAGTGAGGTTGTAAGGCAGAGAAAAAGAACAGCATGGAATTGAAGACCTTGGTAACTACGCAGGAGTTAAAAAAAAATAAACAGAAGCAGTTAGAGAAATCTAGAGAATTTTATAGCAAAGTATGAACAAGCTACAAACAATCTTCAACTACAATTCTCTTTTGAGAGACACTACCAACCAAACTGAGGAGTAACAAAGAACTTTCAATGGAAAGCTACTCCTTAGTTTAATTAAAGAAACAGAGACCACACTGGGGCACCTAGGTGGCTCAGTCATTAAGCGTCTACCTTCAGCTCAGGTCATAATCCCAGAGTCCCGGGATCCAGCCCCGCATCAAGCTCCTGCTCAGCGGGAAGGCTGCTTCTCCCTCTCTCACTCCCCCTGCTTGTGTTCCCTCTCTAGCTGTGTTTTCCTTTGTCAGATAAATAAATAAAATCTTAAAAAAAAAATTGGACGCCTGAGTGGCTCAGTGGGTTAAAGCCTCTGTCTTCGGCTCAGGTCATGGTCCCAGGGTCCTGGGATGGAGGCCCGTGTCAGGCTCTCTGCTCAGCAGGGAGCCTGTTTCCTCCCCTCCCTCTGCCTGCCTCTCTGCTTGTGATCTCTCTTTCTGTCAAATAAATAAATAAAATCTTTATTAAAAAAATAAAGAAACAAGACCACATGGCTAACATCTGAGGCAGATCAGACCCCTAATTCCTCAAAACAAAACAAAAAACAAAGAACTTAAACTTCAAAATTCACGTGGAATCCTAAATACTAAAGGCTGAAACAATTTCATATACTTGTGGCAGGAATTTAAGAAATGGAGAAATTTTGGTATCAATTCTTGCTTTAAAAAAAAATAGTTGAGATAACAAAGAGAAAATGTTCAAGACAGACCTGTAGCTATCCAAAAAAACCACCCACTTCTCGATCATAGAGAATTTTTTCTCAGCTTTCATTTCTTTCTTTCCTTAGTCACTTACCTAGCATTATGCTCTCAGGTCAATTTCCATTTGGACACTACCCCCATTAGACAACCAAAGAGAGATATGCTCTAAAATAAAAAAAAATTCAGACTAAATAACCCTCACACAAGTCTCAAAATATCCTTACCTTGAGGCAGATCACTGCCACTTGGATCACAGGAATAAGGTGGAGGTGGTGGTGGTGGTGGTGGTAAGTTTGAAGCCTCTCCCACCTCAAGAGGAGACGGTGGAGGTGGTAAAGAAGCAGCAGCAGGAATAGGAGCAGAAAGGTATGGATAGGATGGTGAAGCAATCACTAAAAAACAAAACAAAGCAGCAATGCACAACTGTAACACCTTATAAGCGGTAGTTCATCTCCTACTTTTATGTCCCCAATATGGTCAAACAATTCTAATTCATATGGTTTGACTTAAAAACTTGGAAGGTTGAACTGCCCACATTTCTAGACATGCTAGTTGAAACTGGGAGCTCATTACAGGTTATTCTGAGTTAAAGTAATTACTTGAAATAAAAAGGAAAAAAAACCCCTGGAAGTTGCAGTTTTGACTATCAAGACTTTTTAAAAAAATCAGTTAATAAGTACATAAATGAAATACCATTAAAGCAAAATTTTTATTTAGCTTAATACAAAGTTAAGGATGTTTTCGGCCATCTGCCATTCTTAGTCAAATCACAAGATGTAGAAGCTAGTAAGAGACACTAAATAAATTACAGATTACAGATTTAAGTAATCCTTGAAGGTTTCTACTTCATAGCATCACTGGAATATAGGGCATTCTAAACCATGACAGTTCCATTTCTAAGGACACAGAATCTACGATAGGCTAGATGAAATATCTTGCCCCTTTGACTTTCTATACCTGCAGCTATAGTAAAAACAATATTCATTCAGGAGTTTCAATTTCTGACATAGGAAATTCAAATATAATTATTCTTAAATATGAATACATTCTTCCTCTACAAAGATAAAGGAAATGCAGTTCTACATAGTAAAAATTAAGTATCTCCTATACACATACTAGATAAATTTGTTAAATTTCACAAAAGATGAATAATACAACCATTCAAGTTCAATTCAATCATTTTAGCCAACTTAGACATTCAAGTACTAAATTATGTTCCTGCACTATAATTTTAACCCTGAAAAGTACAGAAACTTTAGTCTCATTGTTCAATAAAGATTTAAGTTCAGAGTTTTAGAACACATAGTTTAGTACAGAACAGTGCAAGGTGAACTTGTTATTCTGATAATTTAGCAAGGGGACTTTAAGGTCAAATATTAGAAATGAACCCTATTTTTTTATTCACCAACATAAATACAATATACTTATCTATATACTTTATACAGTTACAGGATGTGACAGGAGATGTCTTAGGCTAATTTAAAACTTGGATAAACAACTCTTTGGGGGTTATATAACTATTCTCTCTTGACTTTGGTGGTGGTTATTACAACTCTACACATTGTCAAAACTCAGAACTGGGCACCAAAAAATGATTCTTACTATATCTAAATTAAACAGTAAAATTTTAAAACTTGCTCAACTGTTTTAGAGTTTTGTCATGCACGTAGAAATCTCCACTTTCACAGATTTGAAAGAGGCATTTAATTTTTAGAATATCTCCAAATATTCAGAAGACTATGAATTTATTTTCTATAAAGTAATGGCTTTTTCAACAAAGCTCCACTTATATTCCTTTTAAACTAGCACTCAAATCACACCATTTTTTTAAACAATAAATTAGCAATTAGCTGAAGACAGCAAAATGTGATTATGATCACTAGGTACAAACCAACTACTAGAATGGATAGCTAAGTAAGTTCTCATGGGCCTGGAGAATCAAGAGCACAAGAAATGTGGAGAGTATTTTATCTGAATTCACCTTCCCTGAAAATGCACATTATAGTACATCCCCAAAGAAAAAGCTTTTAAATTTTCCAAATGCTCTAGACATACATGAGCATCTCATTTGTAAACTTAACAGGGTTCTATGGGTTTAACAGTTAGAATTTAAGGGACAGCTGCAAAACAATACAAACTTCCCTAAAATATTAATGGAAACAAACACAGTGCATTCAAAATGCTTATTTCCCCTGTCTATGCAGCTGCAGTCTGTTTCAGGACGTTTCAGAAGAGCATATGAATATACATAGCAAGGCTTGACTTCTCTACAGATCAAAGGGCAGGGTGGGGACTTAGGTGCAGTGAGATGCAAAATTCAAGGGGCCACCAAAATAATGCCCTCCAAAATCCATGATTAGTAAAATATCAAAATTCTAAATAAAGACAGGATCCAAGCCTGCACCTGCATGATCCCAAGAGTTCCTCACTCACCCTCATCCTAAGTCTGGCCCACAGACCCTGTCTTGTATTTAAAATTTTGATCCTTTGTTCACCATGAATTTTTTTGGGGGGGGTTACTCTTGATTTAAAGAAAAACATTAGGGGCACCTGGTTAAGCATCCAACTCTTCAAGATTTTATTTGAGAGAGAGAAAGAGTGAGTGAGCGAGCACAAGCAGGAACAGGGGGCGAAGCAGAGGGAGAGGGAGAAGCAGACTCCCTGTTTAGCAGGGAGCCTCTTGGGGGGTTCAGTGCCAGGACTCCAGAATCCTGACCTGAGCTGAAGGCAGTTAGTGGACTGAACCACCCAGGCACGCCAAGCATCCAACTCTTGATATCACCTCAGGTCAGGATCTCAGGGTTGTGAGAGCAAGCTCTGCATCAGGTTCTGCACTGGGCATGGAGCCCGCTTAAATTTTCTCTCTCCTTCTCCCATTGTCCTCCCACCCCCCCACACCAGGCTCCTAGGCACATACATGCTCTAAGAAAAATAAAGTACATTAAAGTATTATTTACCTTGATTACTGTGGTTTTTGGCACTCTCTTAAATTTTCACTAGTCCTGGCCCTGACAAAAGCCTTGGGAACAGTTACCAAAACTCATTAACAGTTACTTAATGCCTATGAGCAGATTCATAGTAAAGGCAATTATGACATCACCTGACAGATAAGTGACTTCATAATGGAGGAATGGGTTGGAGCTGCCAGAGAGACACATGAATAACACAACGGGAAACATGAGCTGTTTCATCCAGAGGAGTGAAAGGAATGTTAAAAAGCGATTAAATAGCAGCCATGACCTAGTAAAGTTATAGCTGAGGTTGATAAGCGACTCAAAGAACAAGAAGTAAAAGAAATACGTTTTTAGAAATATCTACACAGAACACAACCTGGTATTTAAACGGTAAGCTTTCAATGACTGTACATAAATGAGGTGCTCCAATGCTTGATTCAACTGTCATTTCATCTTTAAGCTCAATAGTCTGCAAAGCAGACACGTAATGCTTTTCCTTGCAATTAGTACAAAGTAGAAAAATTTCTATGGTCATTAATGAACATATATTGAATGTTTTTATTCCAGGAACTATGCTAAGCACTTAAATTTTAAATTATAAGCAAATCAGATATAGAAAGCAAATCAAAATGAATTACTTTAAGGTGGACACTATCCAGGCCAAGAAATAAAAACTTTGCCATCACTCCAGAAAACATCTTTGTATCCCATCCCAATCACAACCCTCCCTCCCACCATAATTTAACTATTACCTTGACTTTCCCAGTAATGACTCCTTTGTGGTTTTGAGTTTGTCATCCAAATGTGCATCCCTAGGTAGCTTTTAAAAGTTGAGGTCATGAATCTCTTTTACTATTGGCCCTTTCTCCATCCCTATCCCCTCCTTTCAGTTTTTCTTTTGAAATTTCTGGGCCCTTTGACCTACTGAGTTTCCCCCTGTCTTTAATTCCTGATTATATAGTCATGGTGTGTTTCAATATTTTCTTTTGTATTTCCTGCAATAGGCAGCTATATCCAGCAGATCTAGAGATGAGATCTCAGATCTGGATGAGACTGGATTGATTTCTTTGACACATCTATAGGTAATGTTTCTGCAATCTTCGCAGCTAACTGCATTTAATACCTACTCAGTAAGGACTGCAAAATAGTTACCTGCACTGAGCAGTTAAAATATTAATATACAGAAACTTCCCCTCATCTACTACTCGGTTACCCAGTGGTACAGTTCATCTAAGGTAAGGCAGGGTAAATGCTTTATTCTTGAACTTTATTTTCCAGTTGAGAAAATGAAGTGGTGGGCGCCTGGGTGGCTCAGTGGGTTAAAGCCTCTGCTTTCGGCTCAGGTCATGATCTCAGGGTCCTGGGATGGAGGCCCACATTGGGCTCTCTGCTCAGCAAGGAGCCTGCTTCCTCCTCTTTCTCTGCCTGCCTCTTTGCCTACTTGTGATCTCTCTCTGTCAAATAAATAAATAAAATCTTTAAAAAAAAGGAAAGAAAAAGAACTGGTTTCTTATTTCTCTTATGGTGACAAATTTTTAAAATATCATTAAGAACTTTTAAATTCAACATATTCGGTATGTTCCAGTCTGCTGCAATTATCATTGTTTTATCATCATCAATTATCATTGAGACTCAAATGTTCTTTTGACATGGCCTCAGTAGTCTGATAGCTTCTTTGCCATCTGGTATAAGAAAATGATATAGGCTTATCTTGAACATTTCGTGCTCAGACCTGGAATCAGCAGCCATTTCTCCACAAAGCTGCTTGGTTTTTGTTTGTTTGTTTGTTTTGTTTTTTAAGTGAAAAATGGTACTCAAGAGCATAAAATGAGTGCTAAGAACATTCATTGTTTCTAGGTCTTTTCAGTGGATATAGCTGGGACATATACACATATATTTAAAGATAAAACACCTGAAGTTATATTGATATTTCCAATTCCAATTTGAGGCCATAAAAACTTTTCTTTAGCCTTACTATACCCATGTTACCTTTCTTCCATACTTAGACTCCTGGTTTATAAGGGCACAAGGGGATAAAATTAGAATATCCCATATTCACTTATTTGTTTTAGCTGACATTACACAGTCTCAGAATAACAATCTGATACCTAGATAAAAGAACCTCACGTGATTACAGAGAGGATTAAAAAAATGCTTGGTACATGGTCTCTCAACTCTATTTTTAAGAACAGCCATACAATATCTACATTGTCCAAACACAAGGTTATTGCTATTACATAGTGTATTCTCCATCTCTTGGCCCTCATTGTCTTAACTCTTGAGATAATTATACATTTAAAACTTACTACTAAGTCTTATGTCGATGTCTCTGTTTTGGTAGTCTAAAAGTCAACTCATTCTCTGGTACACTGATTTCCATCTAATACAACTTTCTGTGATGATAGAAATATTCTCTATCTGTGGTGTCCAATACATTAGCCACTGGCCACATGGGAGGCTTTAAGGACCTGGCATGTGGCACATGCAAGTGAGCAACTATAGACTTTATTTAATTGTAATTAATTAAAACTTAAGTTGTCACATGTAGCTAGTGATTCCTTGCTTGACAGCACAGTTTTAGTAGATTCTTCAGGAAGGGCTCAGGCAAGTAATATTCTCTGAATTCTCACTGCCTTTTAGGCTTGAAAATCAGTTTCGGTTGGATATCAAATCTTTGTTTTACACATTCCTTATTTTAAATGTTATTCCATTTTCTTCTATCACGAAGCACTGGTGTCAAAGTTTGATAATTATCCTTTTATTTCTTTTATACTCCTTAGGCTCTTTTATCTAGGTAATCAAAGGACTTTTTCTTTAAAGTCTGGTCATTTTACTAAAATTGTCTTGGTATTGGCTGTTCTGGGTCAATATTCTCAGGTATGCAGAGTGTTGTTTCAGTATATAGTTTTAAAGTTTTTTTAATTCCAGCAAAGTTTTCTGAATTATAGTTTTCAGTATTTCTTCTTTTCCTTTACTTTGGTTTTCTTCTTCAGAGAGTTCTATCACTGTTGGCTCTCCTTTGCATAACTTTAACAAGTCACTTTTGAATCTTTATCTTCCTTTTCTTCATTTTAGATTCCCCCTCCTTCTTACAACTTTATTTTTAAAGCATTATCTGTTGTATATACTTGGTCATGTTCTTTATAGTTTAGTCTTCATAACTGAAATGACTTTCTGCCATTTTTAATGCATTTCTGAGTTCTGTCACTTCTTTTGAGTTTTTCTAATTCTGATTCATTATTCTTTTTAATTCCAGTTATTCTTTAATGTTTTACATTATTTATATCTTAAGCTTACTCTGAAACAGCCCTTAGTTTGTTTAGTTGGCATATTTCTGACATGCTCTTATGGTCTATAGGGATATTATTCTTTTCTGTTCTTCAAACATCTTTGCATAGATTTCATCTTAGTGCTTTTCATTTGTTACATGAAATTATTTTTCATGAACTTTTGAATGAGTTAGATATAAGGTAGTTTTGTTTTTGTGTAGTATTCAAAAACATGACTGCTTTCTAGGATTCCACGGCTCTGTTCTCCTCTGCTTTGGTCTGGACATGTCCTTTTCCAATCCTGATCAATTCTGATTCCACTCCCAACAGTTTCTTCCCAGTGAGGAATACTATCCTAACAGGGAGCCCTGGCAGGTCACTTTTGAGGGTTCTTAGGAGCCAGATTGCTCCAAGCCCTTCAAGGCCCTTTACTATGTACCCAAAACACTCACCTAGTATTGAGAGGTCAAATCCCTTTCCAGTCTTAGCTGCTCCTTCCAAATTGGCCGCCCCACTTTCCAGTGAATTATTAGTTCTTTTGGGGTTCTTCTTCTTTTGTCTTCTTGCTCCCACATAGACCTTGATAGCATGCAGGTCTTGTGGCTGGTGGTTTGTCCCTACCTGCTTGTCACCTAGTTTCATTATAAATGTTGTCCATGGGTTTTGGTTTTGCTATTTCCATTTTTATTTGAGGACTCAGATTAAATAGTTATGCTGTTGTCATTAGCTTCCCAGAATTGTGAGAACTCTAAATTATATTAACTCATTGGAATTTCACAACCATTTCATAAATTGGTACTACCAGTACCCCCAAACTCATAGGTAAGAAAGACTCAATAACTTGCCCAAAATTACAGAGGTAGTGAGTGGTAAAACCAAAATTCTAACCTAAGTTTCCTAAATTCTAGAGCCTATATTCTTTTTTACAATATTCATGGGAAAATGATTTATATAGAAATGTATTTTATAGCAAAATTTTCAGGAATTTATTCTGTGAAGTGTGAAATACCTCTATTTTAATTCCTGTATAATAAAACTTAGCTCAAAGTCCTCTATATTTTCAGCAGGGTAGCAAAACAATAGCTACAAAACCATATCAAAGCCAAATTTGCAAGAAAAAAAACTGAAACCCTGGCCGTCAAATCTCATGGATTCCTCAAATACAGAACATACTTTATTAAGTAGATTCAACAAATTTAATACTAGAAATTAACATAATCCTATCTAATCACTAGAACTGCTATATGTGCATGTTCACAAATAGGAAGAGGCTTCCCAAAGTAAGCAACCACTAATAACCTACCTGGCCTGCCTTGTATAGGTGGAGATACAAATATAGGCTGTACAGCATTCTGTGAGGAAACTGAAGTGGTACTACTAGCTTGATTAGCTGCTTCACAGTTAGGTAAGACTGGAGCTGGAACATTATTGGCACAGGAAGCTGCAATTACTGCAGAATTTACCATCACCTGTAAGTGCAGAAGAAAAATTTAGGAAAGTTTAGTGATTTCCCAAACACTGTTAGTCTCTTATCTGAAAGTAAGTTTCAAGATAAAATATGTGGATTAACTAACACACTGAGAAATCAATCTTTATGTAAACTCTATGTAATGTTACTTCTTTTAAAAGACTATCACTGGGGAGCCTGGGTGGCTCAGTCATTAAGCATCTGCCTTCAGCTCAGGTCATGATCCTGGAGTCCTGGGATCGAGCCCTGCATCGGGCTTCCTGCTCATTGGGAAGCCTGCTTCTCCCCCCTCTCACTCCCCCTGCTTGTGTTCCCTCTCTGCTGTTTCTCTCTGCAAAATAAAATAAAATAATAAAATAAAATAAAATAAATATAAATAAAAGACTACCCTTTAAGATCTTAATTTTTAAAAATATTTTTCAAAAAAGTAATACAATATAATTCAAAAATCAAGTATAAAATTATATACAATAAAATGTTTCCTTCAAACCCCTATCTATCATCTGCCTAGTTCCCTTCCTCTGTTCCTGAACAGGTAACCTCTGGATTTTCTACATATTATCCAGAGATTTGTATGTTTGTTTTTACATGTGTATACATTTCCCCACACTAACACACACTTTTTTTATAACAAAAAAGGTGCTTTTCTTTTTGTGTGTGTAAACTTCACAGGACTGCTATTTGTTTTTCTGATGAGGCCACAGCACCCAATATAGCACTGTGCACAGAGAGATGTTCACTACATAGTAACAGACACTTCCTGAACATGCTGTTCTCAATGCAATCTCCATTTTCTTACCATCCACTGCTGTGTGTCTGCTACCCATTCTGGTCCTCAGAAACTATATTCAAAGTCACCAGTGGTCTTCATGGCAACAAGTCCTAATAGACTCTTGCTAGTCCTAATGGTGCTTAACCTCTTGGCAGCAACTGACACTTGACTACTCCTTGAAACATTCTCTTCCTGGGGCTACCAGAGTAATGCATTCTCCTACTTTTCCTCTCTCCTTAACTATTCCTTCTCTACCCATTTGCTAAAATTTGGTGATCTACAGGCTCTGTTCTGGATGCTCTCTTCTCAATCTCTTCCTTTCCCCAGGATTATCTTATTTACTTCCATGGTTTCAGCAACCTTTTTGACACTAGTAAATTCTTTACATTTTAGTTTCAGTAAGTCAAAAAGACTTGTCCAGTAATTTATATTAATTCACTTGTTACCTAAGAGGAGAGGTTCGGAATAGAAGGACTATGCATAATCAAACACAGCACATAGAACAGTCTGGAACACAGCAGATAATCAATTTGTTGAATGAATTTTACTAATCACTGTGCCTGGCATCACTAAGTACAGTAATACCTAAATATGATGAAGGACAAGGAAAACGAAAATATAAAAAGTCACTTCCCCATCTGATTGCTTGATAACACTATTAAGATTACCTTCTGCGGGTAGTTGTATGAGGTAATTGTGTCCTGAGGAGACATAGAACATGGTCTTCTGTCCTGAAGAGACTTTAGTGAATACAGAAGTATAGTTAAATAAGGGTCAAGAAACCAAACAACACATTAATAGAAGATCTGCTTTGTTTCAAAATCTCCTAAAATTAAGTGAAAGTGATCTGTCCTGAAAGTACTCAAATAAAGAAGCAACTACTAAGATAACATCCCAAAAGGTATCATCCCAGTGGCTGATTTAGGTGACTGCTATTTTCCATCTACAGAGAACCTGATCATATCCAATTCTAGTCCAAGGTAAGTCCAAGGTAGATACTAAAATGTAGTGGAGGATTATAATTTAAACACTTCTTCAGTGGCCTTTCTTGCCTTAAAAGCTTCAAAATCTCTAGGTCCAACAACAGTTTTACTAAACAAAAGCATTCCATCTAAAAATGTAGCTTGGGACAAGACAAGGGTGTATCCTATCTAAGCAGGATGGAGTATAATCTGAATACCACTCCCTTATGGCTCGAGGTCTTAGTGAAAGTAACAATGTTTTTCATTTTTTAAAAGACTTTATTTGTTTGAGATAGAGTGAGACAGAACATGAGAGAGGAGAAGGTTAGAGTGAGAAGCAGACTCCCCTATGGAGCTGGGAGCCCAATGCAGGACTCAATCCCAGGACTCCAGGATCATGACCTGAATCGAAGGCAGCCACTCAACCACCCAGGCGCCCAGTAATAATGATTTTAAAAGGCTCAGTTATTCATGACAAACTGTTTTGACAACAAAAACAAAAAACCCAGCAGCAGAAGTTGGTTTAATAATAAGAGCAGAGGCAATAAAGGGAAGTAGTCACAGAAAACAAGAGGAATCCTACGGATGATGAACCCAACTTACCATGGATTGCACACTTCTAAACTGTTTTCAAGTACAACCAAAGCAACTTCCAAAAACTAAACTTTGGCTTTAATTCAGAGGGCCCAGTGTGAATGCTAAACAATTCAAGAGAAAGATTTAACTGAGAGTTGGACGTAGAAATAAATAGCAATAAATATTTGTGGGGTATTTTTAGGAGGCTCTGTGCCTAGATATCTGTAAGTCCTGCACTGGTCCTCTCCCCACAGCATGCTGTGAAAAAAATTACTTAGAACTTGCTATAGATTTGGTGACTGGGGAATGGGAAATGGGGCACATCTGAAAGCTAGTGGGGATGTATGATAAAGTTGAGAACAAAAAGGAATATGTGACAAATGAAATTAAAGGGACAGAAATTAAACATCAAAAAAAGAAAGAAGAAATTAGATATCAACTCCTGTCATCCTTGATGGTGAGATTTTTACTTTTTTTTCACTGGGGTGGCTATTTCAAGAAATGGCATAAGAAGCATATGAGAACAGTAATGGTACAGTGAGAGGAAAAACTATTCCTCTAGAAGGGGTTAGGAAAGGGAAGGAGAAATAAGTGGAAGAGAATCACATATCATAATTTTCTTCATTCTTAAGATGTATTGCCAAAACAGTAAAAACAAAAATTTAGAATGTAAGGTTAACATTAACCCTAATTAGAGAACAGAGGGTTGTTATTCGAGTTCTTACAAATATTCCAGTTCTCCTGGGTACAGGGTTAAGTTGTTCTTCCTGGCCCCATCTCAAGTTAGGTGTGGCCACATGACTTATTTGATCAGTATGAGCATAAATATTAAAAGGCAGTGTTCAATTACCCTATCTTTGCTCCTGCAAAGTGACTATGAAAGCACACATGTCCATTAGCCTGGGTCCCCGGAATAAGAATAAAAGCCTGCTACCAACCTACATGAGTAAGAGCAACTGTCCTGTGTTAAGCAGCTAAGACTGGGGTGGGAGGTGTTACGAAGCATAACTTAGCTTGACTGAAACAGTAATTTGGTAATTAGAAGTGAATGCTACTATAACAAAAACCTAACTTGAAAAGGAGATAAGGAACTTGCGTCTCTTACGGGAGGTTTGGAAAACAATGTTAGTTTTGTGGTTTGATTACTGTTGGCAGAGTTTAGCAACATTTTTTAAAGACAGGTGTGTACAGAAAAGGAGTTTATGGGCAGGAATGAAAGGGACTAGAGAACCCTTAAACAGGGACTTACAGAGTTGAAGACTGCAATTGCTTCAACCCAAAACTATAAAATATAAGACTGGTAAGTACTTTGGACAATGAAGAGCAGTTAAAACTTGGCTTTGAAGCAAAACCCAAATTGTTAAAATCTGATTGCATTAAGATAGTTCAAAGCAAGAGTCCAACTAAGAATGTAACAACCACTGAATTCTTCCAATTAGACAAAATGGCTCAGGGAAAAGCCTCCACCAAAAGTATGGCTCCTCCATCCCTGATAAGCTCAAGGTACTTGCAATCAAACAGACACACAGGGATAAGAAAGCAAATGACAGTAAATCTAAGTAGTGTATTCATAAAAGAAGAATTGTCAGTATGGCTACTGGCATACTGAGGAATCCTACAGAGAAGGAGAATAAATTAATCACACAGCCAAAGAAACTACGAGCAGAACTAAAACCATCCAACTAAGATAAAACGACCCCTGTGCTCCTAATTTTCTCCAGGTAAGAAGCAGGCTGAGAAAGCTGCTCAGCTGTCAAGAAGGATTTTTCCCCAATGCCTGTTTCAAATATGGCCAAGGAAGGAAGGGTTTTGGAGCAACCAAGAGCTCCACAAAACAATGGATCAGAGAGCCCCTCCAGGAAACAATCCCCATGCCTAAGTTGGGGGCCCTCAAAATGGCTGATGATGTCAGAATTGCTACAGGTCATTAACTATTTCTCCCATTTCCTCCCCTTTCTGAATGGGAATGTTTACTGCCATTTTTCATTCCCTACCCCACGATTATAAACTGGGTATGTAGCAGTTAGATAACTGTGTCTCTGGTTTTAGTGAGCCACATCTGGACCCAATGCGCACAGTACTACACATTTCCCAGAAACCTTGGGATTTAAGTTTAATTACACTGCATAAGATTTTTGGATTGCCTCCCTTGAGGTGGAATCAAGTATTTTGTCTGTGGGAGGGAGCTTGAGTTCAATGTTGTGGTCCTTAGCGCTGTTAAAATATTTCCAACTTTTTGACTTTCAGGGACATCAAAGTTAGATACTTCAGTGGAACATACTCTGGCTAATGAAAAAGAAAGTGACAGGTATCATTTCCAGGTGGAAGCTGTAAGAGCCAGGGCACCATTCACTACCTTTTGGTTCCTCCCTTGGCAACCATGAATGGAGCTTCTATCAGCCTGAGTCCCTGAGCAGAGCCCTCCTGTAGACCTCCACTGGACACGAAACATAACCAAGAAACAAACTTTTGTTATATGAAGTAACTGAGACTTATGGCCCATTCTTACCAAAAAATCATAATAAAATCCTCTTAAAAAATCATCATTGCCAATGTTTGAGTTTCCTCTTGTATCAACACATTAGGAGTATCATTAAACAGATTAATTTCAGGGCCTTAAATTCTTCATCTACAAAATGGGAATGAAGCCCTAATTACCGCAACAGGATTATTCTAATTTAAATACATTTATATGTATCGCTCTTAGAACAGTGCTCTAGTACACAGTAAATATATAAGTGCTTGTCTTTTTTATTAAATACCTACCAAGTTTGCTGTAGATTCAGTTGTGCTATAAACACCTGAGGTTTCATAGTCTGGTTCTAGAGAATATAGTCAAAGTAAAGTAAAAAATTAGCATTATTTTATAACTTAAAATTGTATAAACAATGATGAATGTCAGATTATATCTAGATCTCACTGACCTGAAGAATAAATATATTCTTCATGATATCTCCCTATAAAAAAAAAGACAGACAGACAGAAGTGTTTATGTAGAACTTTTTAGGATGGCAGAGCCAGATGGCCAGCACTTGCTTTTTCTCAAGTTTTAGGGATATAAAATCAGAACTAAAATGTATATGTCCTTGAAACAAGTGATTTGAACTTTCATACTAGTCAACAGATATTGAAGCCAGATATTGACTATAAACAGGAAAAATTTCTCCTCTGAATATTCCCTTATTTCTTAAGAGTTCAGGCAGAAGTGAAAAACCAGCTGTATCCAATTTTTCCAGTCAACTGTAGAGTATGGTGATTGTGTTTACAAGCTCTGGAGTTAGGGCTGTCTACATTTGAATCCTGATTAACTTACATCGCTTTAGGTGGGTTACTTATCTTTGTGCCTCAATTTTTGCACTATACATTAGTGATAACAGTACCCAGATCATGGGGGTGAAAAGAACATAGCATCGTGCTTGATATATAGTAAATGGTGTCTATAAAGTAATTAAGTATAACCCAAATTATGTTTATGTGGACATTACAGGGGTGTATCAAGCCTCATTCATTTCTCAGCCTGTTTTAAGTAAATAATACATTTTAAAATTGGTTTCCTCTCAGAGGATGGCTCGGTGGTCTAAAGTATTTTGATGTAAGACTACTATACCACTGAAATGCAAAGAAAGTTAATCATCAAATGGACAGTTTTCCACCTAATAAACCCCACAGGTCAAAACTGGATTTGAATCTTAAACATGTCACTTATCAAACACATACATGCAACCACTCCAGACAGCAGGATTTAAGGTGAGAACAAAGATTTGGTTACTTTGAATATGGCACTACAGGTGAGCAGTACATCTGAAGGTACCCACCAAGCTAAAGGGAAAAGACAAAAGGGTCATGCTGAGTAAAAGAGCAGAGAAAACATATCCCTGAGCACATGCATGTACATGCATGGGGACAAAGTCTTCACAGGTCTTTCTTGTGCTAGATGTTTTGTCCTCATTAAATTCCTAGAAATACATATTTTCTTCTACATACGTAGAAAGAAAAACATCACAAGAAAATAAAGAACTTGACTGTTAAGTCAGTGAGACTACCTCATACCTCCTTAATCCACCCAATTCCTCCAGAATTGTTTCAGTAGAATTGTCTGTCACTCATACATCATTTTACAGTAAAATGGTAAAAATAAGCACACCCCATGGTGAGAGGCACCACAGCAACTGTTAAGGATATACACACAGGCTTTAGTGTCAGACAAACCAAATTCAAAATTGATCTCTGCCAATTCCAAAGGACCATATATATTGCATGATTCCATTTTTATGAAATGTCCAGAACAGGCAAATCCATTAAGATTGAAAGCAGACTTGTGGTTGCCTAGGGCTGGGGATGCGGGGATGGGGAGTGGCTACTAATGAGTACAGGATTTCTTTTGGGGGTAGTAAAAATGTTCTAAAATTGACTGTGGTGATGGTCATGCAACTCTGTGAGTATATTATTCAAAATGAGCTACCATAACAGTGTGAGACCCCCTCAAACTAAAACTTTAAATTTACTTCATAGCCCTGATGTCTTAATGCCACAAGAGTCATCTTTTAAAGAAACATTTAACTGTATCTGACTCACCATTGTCAGTCTGGCCACTGCCCTCCTCTGAATTCAAAGTCTGTTTGCCTGAGTTATGTCCTCGCCTTGCAACACAGTATCTTGAAGCAGCAGGAACCACTGTAGAGGGCCCTCCATGATTCTGTACCAGACACACACACACACATATACATGCAGCTCAGATAAAAAGCTATAAATATATCTTAATGTACCTCAGAATCAAAAAACATGAGAAAATGATCATACTATGTAAGGCAAGATTATTGGTCCACCTCTGCCCCTTTTCTCTAAAAATAGCTTTAAAAAAGTTCTCCTCTTCCATCTTTAAAAGCTCCAAAGATAAAAATTCATGTTTTCCAGAAATGCTTGATTTGGTGCTTTGTCAAAAAGCTAAAATGTATCCACATTGCCTTTACTTAAAAAAGAGAGAAAGTAAATAGCTTTTTGAATAGAACTTTGACCTACTTACAGGTAAAGTTGGAAAAGCAGTCTCATCCCCTTCTTCAACTTCATAAAAGGTAATGGTTTCTTCCAAGCCTCTAGGCATCTGTCCACTCTCCGGGGCAAAGCTATACTGGCACTCCTTATTCATACAATGCATCTGGCGATGACTCCGTCTGAAGGAACTTAAGTATCAAGTAGTTCAGAGAAAAGGGAAAAAATGATAAAATTTAGTGGTAACTTGTTTCTAATTTGTGAATAATAGTTCAAACATCTCATGTTGACACTTTTAAAAAACTTAATCCATGTATTTGTTGCTCAGCAATGAAGTCAAATTTACTCATTTTCTGATCTTCAACATTTACAATTCACTTACCGAGATCTATAGGAGAAGTTATCATAGCTCTGGCAACATCTTTTACCTGGGCCAGGGTAAAAACCAACTTTAGGGCCCTCCATATTATGCCTATTTATAAAACGAGATGAATCCCTAAAAATGAAGGGAAAGGAAAACAAAACTCTTTATTTGCTAGCGCTTGAGTTGTCAATTCTTACACTTAAATAGAATTAACACATCATTCTAAAAATATACAAATAGAGCTGTTGCTCTCCTCACTACTGCCATTAGGCCTATCCATTATTTAAGGATACAGAGCCATATACATGACACTCAACCTGAGAGCCCTAGCATATCTTCAACCATCCCATATTTCCTTAGACAGTGAGAATATAAATCTCCCAATAAATTCATTTGACAAAAATTTAAGTATACATCAGTTCCATCCTCTATGCAGACATTACAAAAGGGAGCTAAACTGCTAAGATATTTCTAAATTGTACTGTAATTTTGTCTAGGAATTATTCACAATACGTAAATGGAGATGCACATTATCTTAAAAGTCAATTAAGCCTTACCTGGGCATCCCAAATCCACGACCTTGTCTCTGATATGCATGTTGAGGATGAAAATGTTCGTTAGACATAACACTGCCAGTTGTCTGTGGGTAGTGCATTGGAGGGTCATGCCCATAATGCATACTCTGCTGAAGCCTGGGCGGGAGGAGGGCATCTCCCCTGCTGTAAGCCATAGTCATATAAACCTCTTTTCCTCTAACTTTTTTGAACATCTTCTTCCGTTGTTTCATGTCCATCTCTGACATAGCTTCCAGGGAAACAAAGAAATAGCCAAATAGGCTTCATAACCAAAGTAAAAGATCCAGTCCTCCCCTCCCCCAAATGCCTAGATCTTTTTTTTTAAGGGGAACAAACCAAATAAATACAGGGAGGAATTTTTGTATTCTTTAAGGATAGATATACTAGATCTTCCATTTGGAAGGGAAAAACCAGCAGGTAATTTCCGTATCAATGGACATCTCAGCACTATCTTTAATACAGGTGGCTCTGATCATCAAAACATAGTTGGTCATCCAGTCACCTACATTATTTATTTTCCAAGAAATTATGCCTATTGATGTCACTGGCTGCTTCTGTAAGGTGTTTTCCTAGTTCTTTGAGAAATCTTTTTGCTTGAAATTTTAGAGTCTAAAATCCACCCCAGCTTAATTTTACACGAAGTCCCCTAAGAACACTGGTTCTTGATCATGGATAATTTTGCCCCTCCCCACACCTTGAGGCACATTTGGCAATGTCTGGAGACATTTCTGGTTGTTGCTACTGTGGGAAGCATGCTATTGGCATCTAGTGAATAGAGGCCAGGGATGCTAATCTACTTACAACCCCAGAATGCACAGGACAGCTGCCCACAACAAAGTTACTATCCATCCTGAAATGTCAGTAACGCCTAAGCTGAGAAACTGAGAACAAGACTTACCTATGCTGTCTTTTTTTTTTCTTTTTAAAGATATAATGTAAGTACAAGAAGGGGGATATAATAAAAGCCTTCAGCATACAAACCCATTTCTGGGACATAGCCCCCGGAAATTTTCTGGTAACCTCTTCCTTTCCGACTGGGCATAGCATTCCAGGCAGGAACAGGTGTGACTTGGGTAACTGGTTTTAAGTTAGCCAGCGGAACCACATGCCTTAAAGTTAAAGATACCACCATAAAGCCACTGCAACATAGACTTAATTTTCCCTGGAAATACATACCTCACCCAACCCACTTCATTTTCAAATGTATTCTACTTAAACTTGTTGACACAGCTACCCTATTGAGGTTTTCTTTTTAGGTTACAAAACCTAAGAGTAGTTTGCACAATTTCACAGCTATCTGTAGCCTATACCATGTTCCAGAAGAAATACTGTGACAGACCAGTCTACAAATACTTATTGCCTTTCCTTAGAAGAGGACTGTTATTTTCCCACCCCACGGACTTCAGGCTCAGCTATGTAACCCACTTTGGCCAATAAAATGTGAGCAGATGCTTTAAGAACCAGCACATGTTTGGTCATGTTCATTTTTTCCCTGTGATCATAGAAGACTGTGTCCAGATACTAAAGACCTTGTTGGCCTGGGTCTCCCCTCGGCTTACGCACTATGAAATGCTAAAAGAGCAAGAAATGAACTTTATTATTTTAAGCTACTGAGATTTTCTTGGTTATAAGGGCAGCATAACTAAGTTTAATGGTTCTTCAAGTGGACCAACAGCATCAGTATCACCTTGAAACTTGTCAAAAGTTCAAATTCTTGGTCCCTACTACAGACATACTGATATCAGAAATTCTGGGAATGGAACTCATCAATCTATTTTAACAAGCTCTCCAGATAATTCTGGGACACGGTAAAGTTTGAGAATCACTAGACTAACTTATCTTGGTATAGGCAGAGGCTCAGTTAGCGAACTAGCTTTCCAATTAGTATGAGCAGTGTTATGCTAGAATTATGTTGTATTTAATATTTCTAGTAAGTTGGCTAGGGCCTAGGGATTTGGAGACTTTTTATATATAGGTGTACTGAGATTTCACACTTCAGCATGTGCTTTTAATAATTTGAGGTAAGTCATCTGAAGGTGCTACCAGATGTATCTAGATTTCTTACTAGCATCCTGGTAATTCTCAATTTAATATTACAAAAAGGCATCAAGAACTAAACATTTCAGTGACTTTACAAACTACTGTATTCTTACTTTTCTGCCAATTCTTCAATGAAGACTGTTACTGAATTGTTCTCATTTCCAACTTCCTGAATGTGAGCATTATAGTATCTTGCACCCGATTCCAAGCGAACCTGAAAGAGGGTAGTAGGAGACAGTAAAAATATATCCAATCTCAAATCCACTGGCAGATACAACTTCTCCCCAGAGTTCAGTATCTACTTATTAAAGCAGCTTATAATCAAACAAATATACAACCTCTCCCCAAAGGGAGTTCAGTATCTATTTATTAAAGCGGTTGATAATCAACATTGCCATCCAGTCTGATTTAACAGAGGTGGCACAAGCTAGAAGATCCTTACACCTTTTTTTTTTGAAAGATCCTTACATCTTCTCACAGAAGTTCATAATTAAAGTTAAGCATTAATTTTTTTTAGCATTTTGTAAATGAGCTTTATTGAACTTATGACTAAAACCACAACCTTGGAAAAACAAATTACTGAGTTTTTAAAAGACGAGCTAACCTGACACTTGTCTCCCAAATAGTAATGTCTCCCAGCATACTCCATGTAATCAGATTTTTGAAGTTCTATTAAAAGAAAATGAAGATTCAGGCTCATCCAAACTGGTTCATTTCCCATTTTACATCATTTAATTTTCTAATTTACTTTTACCAGTGTTTTTGACAATGCCACTACTATAAGGTAAAATTGCGGGAGGGAGGGAGGTTCTTAAATGGTCATTCTCTTATTCTTGATAAGGACATTTCTGTAGTCAATTTAAAGAGACCTACCAAAAATAGTTTTGTGCTATAAAACACAGACAGGTGGAAATTGGGAGGTTGTAATCTTAGTTGGTCAAACACCAGTAAGATTTCAATTTGAAGTAACACACCGCAATTAAAAAAAAAAAGAAGAAGAAAGAAAAAAGAAAAAAAAACACTACACAGCTTCTTCAAGTAACCCGTTATTTTTAACAACTTATTGTGTTCCACAGGGTCTTAACTTCATTCTGGATTGTTAGATTGTTAACTATACCTAAGTTCACCAAGGTTCAAGAAGTTGACTATGAAACATTAAAGGTTACCTTGAAAGCAGAGCTTTAAGGGCTAATTTGATTAACTCTCTTAGAAGGAGATAAACAACTGCCTATTTAAAAAGTTGGCAAACTTTCTCTGAAAAGAGCCAGACTAAATATTTCAAGCTTTGTGGGTCATATGGACCCTGTCACAAATACTCAACTCTGCATAAAACTATTTATGGACAGTAAATTTGAATTTCATATAATTTTCATGTGTCACAATACACTGTTCTTTCACATTTTTTCTGCCATTTAAAAATATAAAGACCATTTTTAGCTCATGGGATCATACAAAAACAGCTGGCAGGCTGGATTTCATCTGTAGGCCACAGTCTGCAGACACCTGACCTATTCATTTATCAGTGAGGGTAGTCTTAACATTTTAAATTTAAGATAAGCTTATTTGCAGTTACAAGTTTCAGGTACTCTTAAAAAAAGTAGTTTCCACACAGTCTTTGCAAAATTGAAAGTCTTATATAAACATCAGATGCTGAATGATCCTTTCCCACTTCTAAACCTATGTTTCCTCTTTTGAATTTAAAATCATGAGGATATATGGGGTGCTTATGTGACTCAGTCAATTAAGCATCTGCTTCTGGCTTAGGTCATGATCTCAGGGTCCTGGGATCCAGCCCCGAATAGGGCTCCCATCCCTGCTCAATAGGGAGCCTGCTTCTCTGCCTCCCTCTGCCTCTCTCCCCCTCACACACCCCACCCATGTTCTCTCTCTCTCAAATAAAATCTTTTACAAAAATAAAATAAAATAATTTATCAAGTAAGCTAAAAAGTACCAGGCTCTTTTTTAATAACAATACATTAAGAACGTCTCATCAGAAGCAATTTGTGAAACTTTTCCCCGGCTATGTCAGGATTCAAAAGTACGCTGTTGATATTTCATTACCTTTCCTGCTGTCCAACCAAACATCAAATTCTACATTACGATAGATTTCTGGATCCAGGGCTTTGAGCACCTTATAGGGAAAGAGCATCTTTGATGGACTTTCTGGAGACTAAAACAAAAACAATCATGCTACAAATTCACCATCCTTAGCTTTAGTGTTCCTCCTACGAAAAAAATTAAAGTTCTTCTTTTTAAAACTATATACACATGACTTTATTAAAAAAGAACATAATAAGTTTTATTGTGTATTTTAAAAATCAGGAGATTAAAGAAGCAATATGCAAATAATCTAAAAGGTTTTAGATGGCAGAAGGGAAATGCTGTCTAAAACAGCAAGCAACTCAGGATACATCTCATATAAATCAAGGCAACACAGATTAAAGATTCAGGCTACTCAATAAATCTCATTTTGATATACAACACAGAGGTGCAAGTGTTTCTGTACCCTAAAATCACCTGAAAAAAATCTGAAAATTTTATTTCATTTTGGTCACAATCGGTTATAACTTTCAAAGAAATTACCTTGTTCTTTGCTTTCCTAGAATTCCACCATGTCCTAAACTGTTACTCTTCCCAAATTATCAGCAACTGGGGCATACACAGAGATTACTGTAATAGTAGTTGCCCTATATAGCGAGCCTCAAACTAAAGGTGTGCTTGGTTTTAGTCCTATAAAGACGATAAAAATTTCTCCTGTTTCTCTAAACAGGATTATTACCTACATTTTTTAATAGGACAAGCATTATATTCTTTAATGACAAAAAGAAACCTTAGCATCAGAAGGCTGATTACAAACTAAGCATCTACTGGATTTGTAACATTACTTTAACTTGAA
The DNA here is from genome assembly GCA_004023965.1 of Spilogale gracilis. Lineage (NCBI taxonomy): Eukaryota > Metazoa > Chordata > Mammalia > Carnivora > Mephitidae > Spilogale > Spilogale gracilis. Next base: position 36,951 of record PITA01007589.1, on the reverse strand, counting down.
AAACAGAAGTTTCTGAAAATTCTCAAGTGTTCAGAGTTTGCTTGCAAATAATCTATACAATTCCATTAAGAATAAAAATTTAGGGGCGCCTGGGTGGCTCAGTTGGTTAGGTGACTGCCTTTGGCTCAGGTCATGATCCCGGAGTCCCAGGATCGAGCCCTACATCGGGCTCCCTGCTCGGCGGGAAGCCTGCTTCTCCCTCTCTCACTCCCTCTGCTTGTGTCCCCTCTCTAGCTGTGTTTCTCTCTGTCAAATAAATGAATAAAATCTTTAAAAAAATAAAAATTTAGAGAACACTGAGCACCCGTTTTACATATTCAGATTAAAACATCCACAAAGGCAAGCCTGAACTCCTCCCCCACACCATATAACTAGAATGGACCACCTGACCTTAACCTGTTTAAGTTATGATGCTGCAAGCCAAGATTATGAAAATTCTTTGCCCTAGAAAATTTCAAACCTTTGCTTCTTCTGTTCCTTGACTGTACCCCTCTGGGATATTTTCAACATTGCAGCAGGCACCCAACTCTTCAGTCCTAAGTGAAAAGATTAAGAACAAAGAGCTTTATATAAATGCAGTAGCTAAATTTTAAATCTAATGACTAGATCACCACCTAGTGGTGAAGTAGCTCAGGCCTAAAAATGAGGCAAATACTTTTTCACCCCAACATTTACATTTATGCTTCCTTTTTCTAAGTATGTACTACAATATACTTAGCAGATTATCTCCTATATTTCATACCTCCATCTCTTAAGATGGTCCTTATGATCCTTACCTCCTGGTGTGCACGTGCATGTACGATTCCCCTAACTCCATATTATAGAGCATAAGAATGTAGTGCCTGTATTGCTGGCCTCTCTCTTACTGACTATAAGGAAATAAACTATCATGTTCACCAAGTCCATATGGTATGGAGCTGAGTGAGGGTTACTTACGGCTGACAGCCAGCAAAAATAATAATAATAATAAAAATCCTCAGTCCTACAGCTGCAAGGAACTAAATGCTACCAAGAACTATGTGAGTAGAAAAGTGATTCCTTCCTCAGTCAAAACTCAAAATAAGAACTCAATCCTAGCCAGCAACCTCACTGCAATCCTATTGAGTCGACTCTAAGCATAAGACCCAATTAAACTGTGCCCAGATTCCCAACCCATACAATTTTAAGGTAAGTGTGTTAAGTTGCAAAATCTGTGGTAATACCGTCATGCAGCAATAAGTAACTAATAAATCTTGCCTTTTTATTACTACAGTTTCTATAAAGCCTAGTATCCTTAGGAAAAGTCATCAGTGAAGAATGAAACAACTTCTACTCCTGCATTCCCAAATAAGTTAAAAACCCCTCTTTGGGCACCTGGGTGGCTCAGTGGGTTAAAGCCTCTGCCTTTGACTCAGGTCATGATCTCAGGGTCCTGGGATCGAGGCCCACGTCTGCTCAGTGGGGAGCCTACTTCCTCCTCTCTCTGCCTGCCTCTCTGCCTACTTGTGATCTCTCTCTCTCTCTCTGTCAAATAAAATCTTCAAAATTAAAAAAAACCGTCCTCTACCAAAAAAAGTGCAAGTCACAAATATCCACGAAATAAAATTGTAAGCAAGGCCAAAAAAAGACAAGGTGACACCTAACTAGCACTAAGCCTATCTGAATTTCCTAGACAGAAGTAGGAATCAAGAAGAAATATAAGACAACACCTACTTTATTATCTCTAACACAAAATTTTTGACCAAATCTGTTAACAGCATTGTCTTCAGAAGCCACAAACTACCTTCCTAGTAAGTACCAAAGGCAGACAATCAAAAGCTCCTAAACTCCCCTTAACCTGAGAGATTCTTTTCTACTAGTTGGATGTATGTGTCAATTAACCACTGAGAACCTCAGTTACCAACTAACAAAATGATGGTGCTGGTTTAGTATCAGTTTTTTCTCAAAGTATGATCCACAGCCTACCTACATCAGAACACTTGGGGTGTACTTGTTTAAAAAAAAAACACATTCCTGGGGTGCCTGGGTGGCTCAGTTGGTTGGGCGACTGCCTTCGGCTCAGGGCATGATCCCGGAGACCCGGGATCGAGCCCCACATCGGGCTCCCTGCTCGGCGGGAAGCCTGCTTCTCCCTTTCTCACTCCCGCTGCTTGTGTTCCCTCTCTAGCTGTGTTTCTCGCTGTCAAATAAATAAAATCTTTAAAAAAAAACCCACATTCCTAAGCCCCACTGTGACCTCAAATTTTGTGAAAGTAGGCCCAAGAATCTGCCTTTCTAACAAAGACTGTAAAATATGCCTTTGTATACAAAGTTTACTGCATACTGAAGTTTGAGAATCATGAGGTGATGTAAGTTCTAAAGTCACTTTCAGCAATAAAAAAATGAATTCTGACTTAGATCAAACCTCCAAAACCTGAAAAATCTCAAAATACAGCATATCTTCTTGGTGAAATTTCTCTTCCCCCATTAAAAAATGTGTATCTATATGCATACGTGCCTGTGATGAAAGTCATAAGCTTGCCAAGCCCCTTCCATTTTCAAATGATGATGCACAGAAACATGAAACATGATTATGTAGTTGACATCCCCTTTTCCTGTATTACCTTTCCTGAGTTGAACTCTTGTAGTCAATATGGACATCTTCACTGCCAGTCAGAGCATTGTTTCTGTTCTTTTTGGAACCACTTCGAAACAATTCAACTGCAGTCTTCAACTCTTCTTCATCCACAACAAACACATCTTTATAGAGAATTTCATACAATACAGCTAAAGGAAAAAAAAAGCCAAATCCAACTATCAAAGTAAGATCTCTTTATAACAATGCGAAAATAGCCATAAACCAGTATACAGTTTCAAAAGGTATCAACAAAGTCTTAAAAGAGCTACTTATGGTGGGTCCCTCAATTTACAGATGGGCAAAAAAAAAAATCATTTGAAATACACCTAAGCATTTATAAAGCCTTCACGTACCCTGACAAACAGCTGCACTTGACTGAAATTGTTTCGAGTATACAGAATCATAATGGCCATTACTTGAATAGCAGAGTAGAATCTGAAAAGAAAAATACACAGAGCAATTAAATGAATGTTACGCATCTTACAACCATGAAATACTTAAAATTAAATTGCTAATCAGAAACGGATAACTAATTTGTTTTTAAAAACGTGTTTTTAGATTCCACAGATTAAGTGCTATCATACAGTACTTGTGTTTGACTCATTTCACTTAACATGTGTCAATTATATCTCAATAAAGCTAAGGCAAAGTGATTTTTAAAATTCAATTACAGATAAATGCAAGCTAGAACTCAAAGGGATTTTCTTGAAAGTGACTTTTAAATGCCAAGATTAAAAATCATTACTAAGGCTACACTATGAGGGTAAATAATATTCCTATTAATACACCAAACAAATACTGATTCTACAAATTAGCAAAAAAATGGGAACGTTTACAAACTGACTGAGTAAATCTAATAGAAATCCTAACAGAAGTCAAAAGACCCAGCTTAACTTCAAAACTTGACTGGAGAAACTGGGCCAAATACCCAAATACTCTAAACTCAGACTATAGGGGGAAAGAGTTAATTTACTCAAAATGTTATCCCTTGTACCAAGTAGCAATATCTGAATACACCATACAGGAGCAATACTGCTAGAGAGACTTCCTTAATGAATTAAGACACTGAGATGGTTACAAAATGAGTTAATTTCTTTGATCTTTAATCTCTAGTTTTCTCAAACAATAATCCAAAGCCATGCTTAGTAACCAAAGTATTTTAGTAAAAATGCTTGTGAGCTCTATATAATGAAATGTGTTTGAATAGCACCAAAACCTTTTAAAATTTTTGTCCAAAAATCTGTCTTGTGTAAAGGATTAATACCTAGTGATTAAGACTATTTTATTCTGAAGCCACCTCTGGTACCAGGAACCTAAGGTACCAAAGATGATTCTCTGTGTTCTGTGGGAGGATGTTGCCACCAAGCTTCTTTGGCAGAAAACTATAAGCACCCTGGTTTGCTGCTTTCCTACCTACTCTGGGCTAACTCCTTCCAATAATAAAGTTCTCTATCTCAGGTCTGTTATTCTTCCCCAGCCTTTTTTTGAAATCACAATTCCAACTCCATCAGTATAATTCATTTCAGAGTATTAAAGGCAAGCATCAAGCTAAAGTAACTCACAGTAAAGTTATGAAGTTTCACATGTCCCACGAGGTACTTGCCTTTAAGAGTTAATTAATCCAAAAGAACAGTGAACAGATTTTGAGCACAGAAGCCCTTTGTACCTTAGACTAGAAAAACCTGAAACTCTAACTCAGAAAGGTTAATAACTAGAGGCAGTTGTTAAGGAGTAAAGGAATCCAGCTAACTAGACTGAATAAACAAGGAGGAAAAAAACCCCAGAGATAATGGTGTAATTTATTCATGTGACAAGAAGTTCCATTTTGAGTGTAAGAGGTAAAACTAGACATGATGGTTTTTATGTTCCTGGTGGTATCCCAACATAAAATAACAGTTCTCTGATACATACTTGTGGGTAGGTAGGTGGGATGTCATGGCATTGAACTAGTGAAAAATGAGGTAGATCTGTAGTAATGATGAGGATAGGTGTAAAGAACAAGGAACAACATATTTAGTATGAGCCCATCTACATTTAAAAAAGCAAATGCAAAGAGAATGATACAGGATACTCATTCAAACTTAATAGTTGTTTATTCTGAAACATAGGAGATTGAGAAGCACAAATGAGGGCTTTTTATTCTACCTTTTAGATTTACGTTTTGTTTTTAATAGAAGTACATCTATTCTTTCTAGGTAAAGAGTTATTAAGTGAAGATGGACGACTATTTTCCAGTGGTATTCACTTTGATACTGAATTAACTATGTAAATGCAAAGTTAAATCAATAGTGTTTACTGCTTTTAATGAAATCATTTTTGGATACTTAAATAATTCAAGTATAAATCCTTAGAAGCCTGAACTGAGAGATATGGTAACCAAGCTTTAGACAAAGCAAGGTGTCACACAAGTACCCTGCTGCCAACTGGCTTTTTCATACTTAAATTTCAAGATGAACAAACATACTTTACACATTTGCAAATCATTCATATATACACTATCCTGTGCATTCAAATACCCAACTGCTGGTATATTTGTAGGCATGTATAGATTAGAGTTATACATGATATTCTCGTGGTTGCACACACATTCAAAAGGTCTTACACATTTTGTATTCTTATGTTTCCCAATGGGTGAGGTTTTCCCCTTAATTAGCTCAAATAATATCTCTGTAAAATATATAGGACTCATCTTAAAATGGAGCTATATAATTGTAGGAACTAGGTGGCAGGGATTATGACTGTTCACTATACAAGTCTTTTAATTGTTCTCTGTATGAAAATTTTCACAGAATAAAATGTCAGGGAAAAAAACTGAATTGCAGGTTTAGAGTCCCGGTAAAGATATAAAAGTCTAAATCTCCTCTCCAGCAATGCTATATATAATTGCTAAAATACAAAAGCTACCACTCCTCCTTTGTCAAAGAATTCTGATTATTTCACACCCTTGCTTAAAAACTTTGAATGAGTGTTTAGGAGCAACTGTACTGAATGTCTGAAATTTACTTTAAAATACACCAAAAATTAAGATGGAGTGATGAATGGATAGATAGGTGAAAAAATAAAGATACTAAAGAGGTGGGAATTAGAATGTTCATTATAAAATTCGTTTTGCTTTTCTGTGTTTTTTAAATCATTATAATAAAGTATTGGGGGGAAAGCTACAACTATTCTAAAAAGCTAAATCCTTAGCATGGCCCACTCATTATGTTAACTTTAGCCTATCTTTACAGCATGGGCCTCTTCTCCCACCCAACTACTGGAGTCTGAAAATATCTGCTGTTTCCATGTCTTTGCAGAAGTCCTCTGAATAGATTGCCCTTCATACATGTTGGATTGTTTGATATTCCACTTAAATACCACTACCACCACGAAACTTTCTAAACTCTCTCAAGCAGAGTGAAGGACTTTTTCTTCTATGCTCTTTGTACATACTTCTACTCATACTTCTACTATAAAACTTGTCACTTCACTGTAAAATTAACTATTTGCATGTCTGTCTTCATAGTCTGTTAGGCCCTTAGAGAACAAGTATGCTGTTTTCATTTTGGAGTCCCCAAAGTCCAGTGACTGCCTGGTACACTGTAAGGGCTTAATGTTGCCAAACAAATTAGATGCCAGTACCGCTGACAAAGAAAAGGTGCCCCAATTTATACTTATTTTCTAAGTTATCTCCTGCATTCTACTCTATCCCTAATGCCATTTCCCTGGTTCAGGTCTTTTAGTCTAGATTACTTTAACATCCTAACAGGTCTCCCAGTGTCTAATCTTATCTTACTATCATTAAAATGTTGCCTTAATTATGGACCATGGTGTGAAACAAGACTTGCAAAATGCAATTACTGTACAGTCTATACTCATTAATCAAATAATCGGGATAAAAGGCTCTCTTAAAAACTTTCTGGAAGAAAAATTATAGGTGAAGAACAATCTAACTGCCCAGAGCTCTCATGCAACAAAACAACTTTCTATTATTTTCCAAGTACCTTACTAAGCAGTAATAGCACACTGTCCTTCCCTCAAGAAACTTTCAGAATAAGAATAGACATGAAAACAAAAACAGTGTGATAAATACTGTAATTACTTCAGTGATGCTGAGGAATGCAAAGAGGAAGTAACTCCAGGGGAGTTGGGAAAGTTTCAAAGGAATTAACACTTGAGATACAAAGGAAAAGAAAAGAAGTATAAAAATTGGACTATCTGGAATCATGGTATACCAAGGTTGTAGGACAGTGAAAATGAAAAGGAGGTCTGGGACCCTTTAGGGGACACTAAAAGCCTAACTTCCGAGTTTGAACTTTATCTTCTAGTCAACAAAGAGCCAATTAGGGTTTTGGGTGTTTTTTTTTTAAACACTATTACAGGAGTGGTAAGATCAGGTCTGTTCAGAAGGGTGGCTAACAAACACAGGATAACTGAATGGAGAGGAAAAGGCTAGTGGCAGAGAAGTTTGACATTTAGACTATATGCCTTTTCCCCATTAATCTGGTAACAAAGGATGGTTTCTTACTATCATGGTAAGCCAGCAGCATCAATTTCTTTTACTTTAGTAAGCATTCACTCATCATCTTACCTTGTCTTCATAGCCATTATCTGTGACATAAGTTGGAGGCTTTCCGGGATAGCGATAAAGAATGAAATCCCGACTACATGGGTAGAAAACACAAGTGGTTGAAAAGAGATAATTTAATATATGCAAGATATAGTTGTGAGAACAAGTATTTGGACTTTTAAACTGTCCACCTTATTCATACAAAATAATCAATTGTTTAAGAGGCTAAATAATGTTAATTCAAAGTAGACAGCTAACTGCCCCTAAATTCCTATGGATTTTTAAAATGTACCTTTATTTGAGGAAAGGAGGAGTAAAGATAGAAAACAGTTCTTAAAGTCCTTTATTTCATTCAAATGGACACAAATGTATGAATGTTTGTGAGTGTTGGGGGCTCCCCACTTATTTAAAGCATTGACCGAGGGGCACCAGGCGGCTCAGTTGTTAAGCATCTGTCTTCAGCTCAGGTCATGATCCCAGAGTCCTGGGATCGAGTCCCACATCGGGCTCTGGCTCTGTGGGGAGTCTGCTTCTCCCTCTGACCTTCTCCCATCTCAAGCTCTCTCTCACTCACTCAGGCTCCCTGCTCGGCGGGAAGCCTGCTTCTCCCTCTCTCACTCCCCCTGCTTATGGTCCCTCTCTAACTGTGTTTCTCTCTGTCAAATAAATAAATAAAATATTTAAAAAATAAAATTAAAAAAAAGCATTGGCCCTCAAATTTTACTTGGTAAAAGAACCAGATAATAAGCATTTCACATTTCAGCTTCTGCAGGCCATATGGTTTACTCAACTTTGACTTTGTAGCATGAAAGCAGCCACAGAATGTGATAAACAAGCACGCGTGACTGTTCCAATAAAACTTTACTAATGACACTGAAATTTGAATTTCATATAATTTTCACATGCCATGAAACATTATTCTTTTGATCTAACCATTTAAAAACTTTTTAAAAATTCTTAGCTCAAGGGCAATACATAAACAGAAAGAAGGCCAGTTTAAAAGCTGGCCCTTGACTTAAAAGCAACAACTGATTAGCTATCTGCACAATGCCTCTTCTATATGACTTCCTGATGGATTTAGTGAGAAATGACCAGGCTGCAAAACACTAACTTGAATGAGTACCATAATGAGAGGGTGTGGACTCTACAGTATATACCACCTCACCATCCTAAAAATTGTGAAGGAGTCTTATATACAGAAATCAACTTCCTCAAATGGACAAGATTCCCATTAGCCTCTAACCTACATTATATAACTATTTTTCAAAACTACACAGCTTCCAGAAATGCCACTTTTGCTGTTTTTTAAAAAAGATTTTATTTATTTATTTGACACAGAGAAAGACAGTGAGAGAGGGATCACAAGGAGGGGGAGTCTGAGAGGGAGAAGCAGGCTTCAGGCCGAAAACAGAAGCCCAATGCAGGGCTTGATCCCAAGACCCTGGGTTTGTGACCCAAGCCGAAGGCAGACACTCAACTACTGAAGCCACCCATGTGCCCCCACTTTTGCTGTTTTAAAGACCAAAGTAAAGGAGCAGTATTTCTCAAAATGTTGCATTATCATCTCCTTAAAGAGCTTTCTTTTCATAATTTCTGCCTGAAATTTTAATACCACAAATACACTGTGTATCTGTTTAGGTACTGTGACCCTTTGAAGGCCCACAAAGCACTGTAGTATCTAATATCTTTTGTCTTGAAGAACCAATTTCTACCCTCTTAGAAGCTATAATGCTCCAGTGAAGACACATGGAAGAGGCACAAAGTTAAATACACAAGAATGCTAAGAAACATTCTGATTTCCTACAGGAACACTAACAGTTCTTAAAGTCCTTTATTTCATTCAAATGGACACAAATGTTAGAGGCTCTCCACCTAAAAACTAACACCAATTAACTGTGCTTAGACTTCTTCATTCTCCATATTATTATCATTACATTAAATCCAAACTTCCCAAATCCCAAAGAGACTTGAATAGAAACTTTACAGTCACACATACATACTCAATCTTTAAAAAAAGGTCTAACTTACTTATAAATTAGAGAAAGAGCTCTTAATTCCAGCTGGCCAGCACTTTCCTAAACATAAACAGTACATAAACATTTTAAAAACATTCTGTAGCTATGATGTAAAAGTTTCTGCAAGTTCAACATTTGTTATTTTAGATGCTTAACACTGTTTTAGATGAAAAATTTACAGAACACACTGTAACTTGCTCTGAGGTTTGGGATATTGTTATTCACTAACATACACTTATTCTGAAAAAAAAAAAGAGTCCTAAAGACCTTCTCATTTAGCTATTAAGCAGCAACAAGGACAGTTAATATGAGAGATTTAAAAGGCACAATAAAAATAGAATTAATGTTAAGAATATGAAGTTAGCAGGGTACTTAGTAAATGCTAAGTCTAGAACTATGAAATTAGTCATATAAATTATTTTTAATTAAATATATGTTTATAGAGCTTACTTCTACATAAAAGGATTAACATAAATCAGGGGAACTTTTGAATAAAAAAGTAATGACCTCCTCGTAACATTCATTACTATCCCTCCTCCCCCATTAAAGTGAAAAGGCTTAGGCTTGTCCTGTTTGCAAACAGTCTATGGATGGTAAAATTGTTGACACACAATTCTCAACATTCAACACAAAACAATAGGTCAGTTGCCAGCCTCTAAACTTTTCCAAGAACTATTTGATTCAACACAGCTGGCTACTTAGGATAGGTTGCATCTAGCTAAATCGACACTGCTGAATGAATATTTAGGTTTATTATTCCAAATACTCTGAAAAGATTAAACCCCCATATTTGATCTTACCTTGGGATCTCCCAACCGTTCCAGGTATTTCTCAAAAGATCCCTCCACATACTTCAAAAATAAAACAAACTTGACTTAACCAAATACACAGCATTACTAAAATCTGATTATATTCTGCAATATTATCCTCCAATGGGTTTTTATTCAGCTCAATAATTTGGTATTAAATTACTATTTTGCACAGCACCTCAAGAAGATTTGCACATACATAAAAGTTATGAGTGAGAAAGGCTGGACTATAAAACGATTTTAGGAAATGGTCCTGTCTTATCCACATACCAGTGCATTTCATCAAATGTAATATGTTTGAGTTTCTTTTGAAATGCCAATTTAAGTTAACTTGACAGTTTTCATAAATCATGCAAGCCCAATAATTACAAGGATTTTAAATCTGATAGGAGATATGCATTTACAAAGCTAAACCGAGGAACTTTAAAGGGAATTTTATTAGTTTCAGAAAAGCCCAGGGCACAAGGGAACTTCTTGGGGTAATAGAAATATTTTGTATCGTTATTGCAGTGGCAGCTGCATGACTATATATTATCGCCAAAACTGAAAGTGCTAAACTTAAAATGGTGAATTTTATTGTGTGTAAAATACACTTCAATAAAAATAAAAATAAACTTGAGGAACAGAATATGTTTATTCCATGTACATATATCACTAGACAAAGTTTTTTAAAGTTTTCTCAATACCCTTTAAACAGCTTGAGGTATCTGACATATAGCAAACTGCTCATATTTAAATGGCATACATTTTGACATATGTATGCACCCAAGAAACCATTACAAGTGTGATAGTGAAGAGATCCATCACCCCCATAAGTTTCCTTGTATCCCTCTATAATGCCACTGACCTCCACGCAACCACTGATCTGCTTTCTATCGCTAGAGACTGGCTTGCATTTTCTTGAGTTTTATATAAAGGAAATCATACAGTATGTACTTTGGAGGAGGGTCTACCTTCTTTCCTTTGGCATACTTATTTTGAGATTTATCCATGTAAGTTTTAAAATTTTACACAAATCATTTGTTACCTAAAATGTGCTTACTATTCCTGTATCATGAACAAGAGCAAGCATCACTTGGGAGCTTTGTTAAAGTGCAGAAATCTTGCACCCCAGCTCAGACTTACTGAATCAGAAACTGCACTTTAACAAGATCCCCAGGTGATTTGTATGCACAAAAATACTTGAGATGCACTGTTTTACATCATGGTCTTGCATTTGAAGTAATATCATGAATAATCCTCTCCCCAGATGTAGTAAAGACTGTAATTAACTCCTAGGTAATAAGCTTTAAAGTCAAGAAGCCTTCACATAGTTTTAAAATTCACTGAAACCTGTTGAGAATATTAAGAGTAAGCCTCAAAGAGCATGCAAATACCCATAATATACAGTCAGAAAAAAACTAGTACTGGAAGAGCTAAGAATATTTTTTAAGCCACATAAAAGGCACACTACAAATCAGACCCTGATAAAACCTCACTTTGTTAAGAAGAATTCAAATATTTCAAAGTATTCAAAGATGTCCTCTACAAGTTGTTTTAAAGCCAAACATTAGGGGCCAGAACATCAATTACCAGTATGCCACATGAAGATAAATGTTTAGAACCTTATTTGTTTCCTTACAATTAGGTTTTATAAGATTCTTCATATTGACTGAAGATCCTTGTGTACAGAATTAAGAGTACAGAGAAGTTTCCCATTTATACATACTTGGAAGTATCCCATTTATACATACTTGGAAGTATACATTTAAAAATATTAACATAGCCAAACTTTCTGTCAACTATGATTACTTGCTCAAGAAAACAGTGGTATGGATAATACAGAACAGTAGTCAAAATGTAACTTTTTAGGGCTTTTGAGATTATGGAGAGTATGTGGGGAGTAGAAAGTAGTGGGAAGAATACAGATTGCTTTTTCTTAACTTTATTAGAGTACAGAATAATTTAATTCTGGAAGTGGTCCAGAAGCATGCTAGCAAGGGGGAAGGCAGCTGAAAATTAAGTATCTGCTATTGAGAGGAGATTGTAGGACATAATTTTCATGATGTAGATGGCTCAAAATTCATTTCTCATTCGCTATGCACTCTACTAACATCTCTACCTTAGGTTATATATTCTACTTACAGACTCAAAAGTTTGTTGATTCTCTCTCATATATGAGACACAAGCCTTCCTGATTTCCAAATGATGGACTTGGCTGCAAAACAACTAAAAAGAAGAGAAAGAACAGCTGTCAACAGTCATGTGAAATAGCTTTTAAATTAAAACGATGAACTGGGCACTAAGTCCCCCTTATTCAAAACATATGTAAGAAACTGGGAAATTAAGTCCTAACATTACTAAAATCTTTTTGCCATCTTTAGTGGGGTTGGCAGAGATGGTTGTTTTATCAACCTTACCCCTTTTCTAGTTCTTATGGGCATAACCTATAAATTTTTCCTTAGGCACTAAATTTAGCAAAGTAGGAGCTGCTTGTAAAGGATCAAGATTCATTTCAAAGTTTTCTGTAATTTCATTCTTATCTTACATTCTAAACTGGCATTTAGAAAACAGAAAATGACAGCAAAGGCACATCAATATACTTGGACTCATCAGCAAAGGCATACACCAAGCTACTAAGTGCCAGAAAGGCCTGGATGTCTTTACTAGGAAAGAGAAAAGGGATTTTTTTTCTTTCTGGTGCACTACAGGTCTTCTAGCTCCATACCATGCCACACGTCAAACTCTGAAAACTCAGGACAGGGAAGATATATTTGTTTTCCTTTTACCTGCTCCGAAATAGCCCGAAAGAGGCAAGAGGCATCCTTGGCAGTCAGCTTTCGAAACAGCCCTAAGCTGCCTAAATATTCATCCATTGATGCCTCATTCAGAGACTTCTGGCCGCAGTACTTTTTCCATCCTTTATGCATTTTGCCAGAGGTGGAGGTGGGACGGTGGGAAGGTTAAGAAAGGAACACAAATGTGGCAAGACCGAAAAAGCAGGATGCAGGTAGGAATGGGTAGCAGTGACAAGGGCTTGCTTATGCAGGTATCCGGAAAGCAGCCCAAAGTCTAGGGATGAGAAGGCAGTTGGAGTCAGCGCTGTAGAATCTTGGCACTTCTCAGGAGCAGAAGCAAAGGGCTGGCTTGCCCAGGACAAGTCGGGACCCTGTGAAAAGAAGAGGAAGAGCCGATGCTCCTAGGAATAGAGAACTGGACTTGAGAAGACATGGGAAAAGGTACTTGGGTAGCTACCTTGTTAGGGAAGGATGGGATTAATGCAATCAGCCCAAGGTTGAGAGAAATATGCACAAGCAGCTGAGCTTTAGGACCAAAAAGAAGCCAAGTCTGCAGCTTAACTCAGGGCAACTGCTAAACGAGGCTGCAATGGGACTGTCAAAAAGACTCAGGTGTATATGATGGAGCCTGGCCCACATTATATCACTTTAAGACTTCTGCAAATTTTCAACTAGTCTCTGCCTAAGTTTCCTGCTCTCCTCATAAATTCATGGAGATGAGAGGAAAAAAATATCAACCTAATTAACTAGTAAACTTCTGTATTAGCATCTTCAAAAACTAAAAAAGTCAGGGGCCGGGGGCTCCCCTCATCCATAGGGGCAAGGATCACAGTTCAAGCAAAATAAAGTACCAAAGCAGTATCCTGGGTATTTCAGGTATGGGGTTTTAAGTAATATCATTTGGTTCTCCTAGAGAATAATAACCTTCTGCTGGGATGACAGAAACTAAATCCATTAACTATACTAGGAAACAGATACACTTCTTGACTAATATCCCCAAATTATTGTACAGTATTAACAAAAAGAGAAAATACAAAGTGTTTCTTAAAAACTGGAAAAAAAGTTTAAACTGAAGCAGCATAAAAGGAAATGTCTTACCCACAAACTTTCTAACAGACTACATTTAAAATGCTGTGGCACAGCATTAGAGGTGTTGAACATGGTAGTATTTCCATGTATTATTGGGACAATTTTCTGGAAAAACTACTCTGGATTAAAAAAAAACACAAAGAAAATATAGCTGTATTTGTAAAGTTCAAAACCAGAACTGATCACTTGCATTACTTGATTCCACTGTTGTGTTTCCTTTTTATTTAAACGCCAAAATCAAGCTCCTTTCCTAAGTGTTAAACAGATCAAAAGTTGGCTTTGAAGAAGTTGCAAAATTAAGCTGCTTTGAAAATTGTTTTTCTTCTTTTATCTGTGAATCCAGTAGTTATCATAACTGCCCTGCCTATAGGAAAAGTATCAATAATCTAGTAATTTAGGAATGAAATAAAAGCACGGTAAGAAATAAAATCCTGACTTCCTCTAGCATATCAATTTGAAGTTACCTTAACTGCTTTTTTTAAAAAAAACCAGAACACTAGGGAAATTACGCCTTTTGATAAAGTCCTGAAACATGGTTTGGGAAGAGAGATCGCCATCTTTTTCTAGGGCCACAAATTCACTGAGAAAACTTAAAGGTTATATGAAGAAGTTAACTCATTTTTGGCAGGTCTTCTTTGAAGAAGAAAGTGCCAATTCTTATTTATTGCTACTGAAACTAAAAATAAGGTACATAAAACTTAATACTAATCCACATACTTCATTTTGATGAAAGGAATAAAAGGAAAAACTAAGAGAGGAAAAAAACAAAAAGAGAAAGAAAAAAAAAGACACACAAAGACCAACACAAATATGGTTAATGGACTATTGACAAAGGTTCAAGAGCAGTTCAACAAAGACAGTACTTTCATCAAATGGTGCTGCACAATGGCATTCATGTGTGTGTATATATATGTGTGTGTATGATCTTTAGCCTATACTTCACATCTTATACAATAATTAAAATGGATCAAAGGTCAGGGCACCTGGGTGGCTCAGGTCATGATCCCGGAGTCCCAGGATAGAGCCCAGGATCGAGCCTAGCATCAGGCTCTCTGCTGAGCAGGAAGCCTGCTTCTCCCTCTCTCACTCCCCCTGCTTGTGTACCCTCTCTCGCTGTTTCTGTCAAATAAATAAAATCTTTTAAATAATTGGATCAAAGGCCTACATGTAGACCAAAATTTCAAAAACTTTTAGAAGAAAGCATAGGAGAAAATTTTCAAGACCTTGAGTTAGGCAAAGAGTTTTTAGATATAATAAAAAGAAAATGAGTTCTTGGACTTCAACAAAATTAAAAACTTTTGCTCTGCAAATGACAGAAAATGAAAATGCAAGCCACAGATTAGAATACTAATATAGCCCATATCTGACTAAAAAGTTTTTTTTTTAAATTCTATTTATTTGAGAAAGAGAGAAAGAGCAGGGGTGGGAGAGGGAAAAGGAGAAGCCTACTCCCCGCTGAGCAGACAGATAAGGCACTCAATCCCAGGACCCTAGGATCATGACCTGAGCCAAAGGGAGCTGCTTAACTGATTGAGCCACCCAGAGCTGACTAAAAAGATTTGTATCAAAAATATAAAAAAGGGGGTGCCTGGGTGGCTCAGTTGGTTAAGCGACTGCCTTCGGCTCAGGTCATGATCCTGGAGACCCGGGATCGAGCCCCACATCGGTCTCCCTGCCCAGCGGGAGGCCTGCTTCTCCCTCTCTCACTCCCCCTGCTTGTGTTCCCTCTGTGGCTGTGTTTCTCTCTGTCAAATAAATAAAATCCTTTAAAAAAATATAAAAAGAATAAAAAACAATATAACCAAAAAAAGTGCCCAAATGATTTGACTATACATTTTACCAAAGATATAGAAATGGCTAATAAGCTAAAAAGATGTTCAACATCACTAGTCATTAGGAAGATGCAAATTAAAGCCATTATGAAATATCAATACATACCCACTACAATAGCTTTAACACATACAGACAGCAATAAGTGTCAGCAAGGTTGTGGAGAAACTGAACCCTAAGTAAAAGAAGCTAGGTGCAAAAGCGGTTTGACTCCAAAAGATATAAGATTCCATTTATATGAAATATACCAAAAAGGCAAATCTACAGAGATAGAAAGCAGATTTGTAGTTGCCTGGGGTTGGGGTATGAATATGTATTAACTGCAAACAAGCACAAAGGATCTCTTTGATCATAAAAAATGTTCTGAAACTGTGATGCCTGCACACTTCTGTACATTCACTAAAAATTACTGTACACTTAAAAATGGTGCTTTTTAAGTTTTTTAGTTCACATACCATACAACTCAAAGTAATGTATTTCAATAATTTTTAGTACATCTACAGAGTTGTCACCCATTGGCACAATTTTAAAGCATTCTCATTATACTCAAATGAAACCACACTCCATAACCACCAACCTCTAATCCTCCATACCCATCAACTCCAAGTAACCACCAATCTACTTTGTCTCTCTAAATTTGCCAGTTCTAGACATTTCAATAAAAAGGAATCATACAATACATGGTCTTGTGTAACTGGCTTCTCTCACTTAGCAGACTTTAAAGGTTCACCCATGGGCAGCTCCTTCTGCCAATGGGTCCTTTCCCTGTACTTTAATAAAATCACCTTTTTGCACTGAGAACAAAATTAAAAAGTTTCATCCATGTTGTTGTAGCATGTATCAATATTTCAATCCTATAAACTATCCATTCATCAATAGCAGACATTTGAATTGTTCCCACTTTTTGGCTTTTTATGACAAATACTGTTATAAACATTCATGTGCAAGTTTTTGTTTGGACAAGTTTCTACTCTTATGGAGAATATTTAGGAATGGAGTTGCTGGATCTATGTTTAACCATTTGAGCAACTGTAAGACTGTCTTCCACAGTAGTTGCACCATTTTACATTCTCATCAGTAGTGTATGAGGGTTCCCATTTGTCTACATCCTATCCATAATTACTGTCTATCTCTTGACTATAGCCATCCTAGTGGGTAGCAAGTGGTACTTCATTATGATTTTGTTTTGCATCTTCTTGATGACTAACAATGCTGAAAAGCTTTCATTCATGTGTCTATTGGCCATCTATATATCTTTAATGACATACCACTATAAACATCTTAAAACGACTAAATTTTTTTAAAAAACTGATAATACCAAGTGTTGACAAGGACGTGGGGCAACTGGAACTCCCCCATATTGCCGGTATGAATAAAACAGTACAGCTACTCAAAAAAAAATTGTTTGGTAGTTTCTATAAACAGTTGCCACATAACCCAGAAGTCTCACTTCTAGTTACCTACCCAAAAGAAAACTTCAGCTCACACAGAAACCTGTGCATGACTGTTTATAGCAGCTTTATTCATAATCTTGATGCCCCCAAACTGTAAACAATCCAAACATCCTCCAATTGGTAAATGAACTGGCACATCCATACAACAGAATACTGCTCAGTAATAAAAAATGAGGTATGAACACACAAAAGAACATGCATGAATCTCAAGTGAATTGTATTCAGTAAAAAGATTCAAAAGGCTACATACTATATGACTTCATTTATGGCAAACTGGAAAAGATAAAACTTAAAGAAGGAGAAAACAGATCATTTGCTGCCAGTAGTTAGGGTTGTAGGAAAAGGTTGACTACAAAGGGTTGGAAGAAAGGGGATACATAGGGGTGATGTATTTGTTATCTTCATTGTGGCAGTGGTTACACAATTGTACATTTGTCAAGATTTGTAGAACTATAAAAGAAAAATCTCATTTTGCTGTATTTAAACTGAAAAATAAAGCAGCAGAAAGAATAAAATTTAGAGTTGAGGAACTCACAGAATGGAAAAGATTGAAGATAAATAAACAAGAAAATCAGAGGATCGCTACTGGATGGCCAACATCTAACACTGGAGACCCCCCAAAAAGATGAAGTGGAGGGCAAGAAATTATAATAATGATGAAAATTCTAGGGGTGCATGGGTGGCTCAGTCAGTTAAGTGTCTGCCTTCAGCTTGGGTCAGGATTCCAGGGTCCTGGGATCAGCCCCGCATTGTTCTCCCTGCTCAGCAGGGAGCCTATTTCTCTCTCTGTCCCTCTCCCCTGCCTGTGCTCGCTCTCACTCCTCTCTCTACCTGAAATAAATATTAAAAAAAAGAAAAGAAAATTCTAGCACTGCAGAATAGGAGTACCTATATTTAGCTCGAAAGGGTCCACGAAGTAACCAGAACAATAAAAGCAAAAAAGATGATCAGCAATGCAGATAACATTTCTGAAGTAAGGGATAGATTCTAAAGCTTTCAAAGATGAAAACTAGGTCATATACAGAAAGATCACACATACGAGTAACAATAAACTTCTCAACAGAAGAAACAGAAGCTAGAAAAAAAAAATGAATCTCCTGGGGCACCTGGGTGGCTCAGTCTGTTAAGTGGCTGCCTTCGGCTCAGGTCATGATCCTGGAGTCTAAGGGTCAAGCCCGCATCGAGCCCCGCATCAGGCTCCCTGCCCAGCAGGAAGCCTGCTTCTTCCTCTCTCACTCCCCCTGCTTGTAGTCCCTCTATAGCTGTGTTTCTGTCAAATAAAATCTATTTTTTAAGACTTTATTTATTTATTTGACAGAGAGATCACAAGTAGGCAGAGGCAGGCAGAGAGAGGAGGAAGAGGGCTCCCTGCTGAGCAGAGAGCCCAATGTGGGCCTCAATCCCAGGACCCTGAGATCACGACCTGATCTGAAGGCAGAGTCTTTAACCCACTGAGCCACCCAGGCGCCCAATAAATAAAATCTTAAAATCAATTTTTTAAAAAAGCTCATTATGGGAGGGAAAACTATTTCCAACCCTGAACTCTGTACCAACCTATCAATCAGATGGGAGTAGAACTGTTTCTAACCATGAAAGATTAAAAAAAAATTACCATCCTTTCTCAGAAAGCTATGAAAGGTATTTGAAACCAAAATAAAGTAGTTAAACCACAAAAGGGGGAGCCAGAGAGTCCTAGAAACAGAAGACTCAATGCAAGACAGAAGCAAAAGGAATTTCTAGGTTAAGGGTGAGGGGGAAATCCCAGGAGGAGACACTTGGTAGGACTACAGAATGACCAGTTCACCTAAAAGGGCAAAGAAATCCAGCACAGAAATTTCAAAAATAAATAACGAACGTTACAGATAATCTATTTCAACATACTAGGAAAGATGTATACCTCTGTTGGAGAGTTCGGAATATTTTTATAGAAAATCGAGCAAATAAAATTAAAAATGAGGTAAATAAAGGAATGTAATCAACAAACACTGACATGACTCAGATATGAATATTATACTTAAGTAATCATGTCAACACTGAAAACAGATCTCACAAGAACTGACTAAAATAAATTATTTTCTCAATTTAAATATCATCTGTAGACTTCCTACTGTGGAAGAGGAATATAAAGCCTCCTCCTCCATTCTAGCAAACCTGTAGATGATATTTAAATTAAAAAAATGAAACAAGTTTGAACATATTCACTTATAAAACAGAAAATGCAATATGGCCAACTACAGAAAGCAGATCAGAGATGGGGAGAACTGGGACACAGAACTGTTAAACACACTGTAAAACTAGTTAATATTTTATATGATTTATGTGTATTATCTTAAGAAACAAAAATTTTTAAAATATTAAGTGAAGAAACAATAGCAAAATAAACTCGAAAATGACAAATAGAATTTTAGAGCTACAAGGGACCTATTTTACAAATGAAGAAACAAGTTTCAAATGACCATGAAATCTGTCCAAGTGTCATCCTATGAATAGTATCACAACGACTATAAGCCTCAGAGGTGTTAGGTTGCATTCCCCAAATAGTACAACAGACTAAAAAAAAAACCCTGCAGGACAACAATAGACCTCATCCTGTGTATAATAGCCATTTCATATAACTTAATACTGTCCTTCAAAGTATCTATTGCACTTGAAATCCCAATTGGCTGACCACTCTTCTACAGCGAATTACTCCAATCCTGTAAACCTCTAGAAAGTGAAAGGGCTCCATAAAACAAATTACCCTATGCCCAGAGATTCTGATTCAGCAGGTCTGGGGTGGGACCTGAGAATGTGCATTTCTAACAAATTCTCTGGTGATGCTGATGCTGCTGGTCCAGGACCATACTTAGGGAAGGAACTAGCATTCTCAAACAACGTTGTTTCACAAGTTATTAATAAGTGTCTCAAGAGTTTCAAGATGAAAATTTCAGCAATTACTATAATCCAATCTTTGAGGTTCACCATGCCCATTAGCAGTATTAAAGGCTCTAAGGAACACTAAAATTACCTGCCTAATTTTGATCTGGCCTTTTCAATAGGGGTCTCTTTTACAGACTTTAGATCTGGAAAAAGCCAGATCAAAGTTAGGAAGGGAACTTTAGCATTCAAATTACTAAGTTTTTAATGCATAATAGCTACCCCTTTTAAATTGTTTCAAAGTTTGAAAAACGTTGCTGTACAAACCTAAAGTTGCTGGAACTATTACATTAAGATACTGAATGTTAAGCGTTTAGTACAAAAGTGCTTAAATATTGACTGCTGTTAGGGACTATCTGACAAAAAAAATCACTAAGAAATTCTTTGGCTAAGAAAAAAAAATGTAAGAACCAGAACAATTTCACCTCAATTCTACTGGAAATCAAGTCAAATACAGCTCCCCAGAGGAGCTTCCCCCAACCCTGATAAAGTTTCTTTCACTTCTGAAAATAATGGAAAGTAAAATAATTGCCTTAAAAACTTTTAGGCACTGTACTCTAGATACAGATTAAAACAGATTGAAGAAAACCAAAATAACTTAAAATGATTAACATTTTTTGACTTATTAAACTCATGTGTTTTAATTTTATAATTACTTTTATATTAAAATTTAACCTGCAGTGACTTATTTTAATTGCTAGAATTGCCTTATTTCTTCCTTGATCAAATAGGGAAATTCTCTGTAGTACGACACATGAATACTAATAGTTTTAGTTTTGAGGTAACACTCCATGTCTCAACTCATTGAGGTACATGCCCAAAAATTTTTTTAAAGCATACAGTATCTGTGACATAGATTTATTTGTAAATGTATATAGGACATGACACCTGAGTTATTTTAGTTTGAAACGCAACATGGTACCATTAAAAGAAAATTACGAACTTGGTTACGCTACTTTCTGAGTCATTTTCCTCATCTATGAAAGGAGATATGCTGCATGTTTAAGCTCTTTCAGGTCTAAGGAACTTTGATGCAGTGGTGGATAACAGATTTGCCCTCCCTCCCTTTAGAAGGTCACATTTGTGATCAACATTAACCGTAAAAATAGCCTGTAGGGCGATTAACCTATTACCCTGGCAAACTGTGGGGTTGGCTGGCCCAGATAAAAATGAGTAAATCTTGCCTTACAAATGAAATAGAAACCTAGATTTTTAAAGGCAACAAAATTTATAACCATGTGTGGTGATGGATATTAACTAAACTTATTGTGGTAATCATTTTGCAATATATACATATATCTGACGTTATGTCATATACATTAAACTTTTACAGTGTTATATCAATTTTATCCAAAACTGGAAAAAATGACAATCACACATTATGTAAAGACTTGCGGGAAACTGCTGAAAAGGCAATCATTACTTAAAACACTTAGCATTAACAATGAATCTTGGAACACTAAAAAAAATATTACTTTAAAAAAACCTTTGCAGACAGGGGCTCCTGGGAGACTCAACACTAAGTGTCTGTCTTTGACTCAGATCATGATCCCAGCAGGATGGAGCCTCCCATGGGTTCCCTGCTCAGCTCAGCGGGAAGTCTGCTTCTTCCTCTCCCACTCCCCCTACTTGTGCTCCCTCTATCAAATAAATAAAATCTTTTCAAAAAACACTTAACATTAAATCTTTTATTTCACTTATTTTTATTTTTTTAAGATTTTTATTTACTTGTCAGAGAGACAGAGTGCACAAGCAGGCAAAGTGGCAGACAGAAGCAGAGAGAGAAGCAGGCTCCCTGCGGGGCAAGGAGCCAGATGTGGAACTTGATCCCAGGACCCTGGGATCATGACCTGAGTCGAAGGCAGTTGCTTAACCAACTGAGCTACCCAGGCGTCCCTTCACTTACTTTTAGTACCAAAATAACATGGAGCCAATTGGGGGTAAATAACTCAACCCTACAGGACCTCTTTTTAAGGTTTTTCATTACTTAAAAATGTAATGGTAAACATTTTGAGAACATTTTTAACAGCACACTGCAAACAGAACCTGTTGCTTCTTTTCATAGACATTTAAACAAAATGAACAAAGCACGGTTTATGAGGTAAGGGAACGCAAGGGGTCCAAAACAAAATCTGACCATTTGATCCTATTCAATCTCCCTCCTCTTCAAGCTTTAGGAATTAGACAACAAAGAATTGATTTCCCGGAGCAGTGACTCTTCAGATATGCAAAAGACACATTACCAAGAGCCACTTGTTTTCATTTCCTGCTCTTCCCCACTTCCATCTGAAGCACTCTAATATAAATCAGTAATGCTTTGTTTAAAATGTGTCCCAATGGCACAGAAATACTAGGGGTTAGTTTATTGTCCAAAATAATGTCTAACAGTCTACCAACATACAGGGGACTAAGGGAAAGGAGAATACTGACAAGAACACTATTTTGATGCACTCACTTAAAACTTCTAAATAATCTTTAATTCTCTGACTATAAACCCAGCTAGAGACTATGAATTTCACTATGAAATTCAATGAAGACTTTGTTTTCTGTATCACTTAGGAATATATACTGTGAATTCTAGGGAAATCTAAGTCTACTTCTACTTTTTTTTAAAAGACTTTATTTATTTGCCAGAGATATAGTGAGAAAAGGAACTTAAGTAGGGGGAGTGGGAGAGAAGCAGGCCTTCTGCACAGGAGGGAGCCAAAGGCAGACAATTAAGGACTGAGCAACCCAGGTGTCCCTCTACTCCCACTTCTTAAAACTCTAACCAAGAAAATGCATTATTTCAGTGACCTTCTTTTAATTTTCAAACATGCCACATTTGTGTCTTAGGAATCACCTATGAAGGAAGTTAGCTTTGCTAATTCATAAATGCGAAAACTGAGATCCAGAAAATTACTTAGGCCAAGGATTTGAGTGTTTTTCACTCCTAAATTTGGGGAATGTATTATCTACCCACTGCACACTAGCAGTGCATAAACCACCAGTACGTTCTGTACAAAAGGAGAAATGAACAGTAAGAGATGCAATATATGGCCTCACAGACATCATTCCAACAGTGACAATCAGCTCAGCAAATACGTTAGAAGCACACTTGACAGTAAATAAGGTACATTATTGCTTTTCCAAATAGCCTAATCTAGCATATCCTAAAATTACTACAAATGAAAAAAACTCCATTTAGTTCCATTCATCAATTAGAAACAGTGCTACACAAGACATTATGGGTTACAGTTAATAAATATTGGAGATTCTTAACCTGGAGCCTCAAGGTACCTGGGAAAAACTCCCCTGAAATTCACTGCAATGTGTGTGTGAGAGAGAAAACAGTTTTAAGTACTTTGAAGTGTTCCATGACCCAAAGAGGCCTTAGACAGTAGGACTATAGCTATCAAAATAAAATGACAGTGTCAATCAAAATAATTTTGGTCAGGATGTGGTAAAAATTCATGAACACAATAAAGAGCTGGAAGTGAAATCCCAAAATAGATGGCATTTAATGGTATAAAAGACCCTAAGAATCAATATCAGAGTCAAGAAGCACATACTCTTGGGGCGCCTGGGTGGCT
Organism: Spilogale gracilis; assembly: GCA_004023965.1. Lineage (NCBI taxonomy): Eukaryota > Metazoa > Chordata > Mammalia > Carnivora > Mephitidae > Spilogale > Spilogale gracilis. The sequence goes on along the minus strand of PITA01007589.1, from coordinate 13,344 downwards.
CAGTTGGTTAAGCGACTGCCTCAGTTCAGGTCATGACCCCGGAGACCCGGGATCGAGCCCCACATTGAGCCCCACATCGGGATCCCTGCTGGCGGGAAGCCTGCTTCTCCCTCTCGCGCATTCCCCCTGCTTGTGTTCCTCTCTCTAGCTGTGTTTCTGTCAAATAAATAAAATCTTTTTTTTAAAAAAAGCACATACTCTTTAGGAAATTCCTGTTTGAAGCAAGCTAGGTGTGCTCACCTTCTATATAGCCACCTACAAAAATTATAATTTAAAGAAACTTGATATATTCAATATAAAGGTTGTGCTAGAATACTCACATATGGAAATAACCATTTACCAAAGAATTAAATTGTTGTTTGGTAGATCTTACACCTTTCTCCATGTAATCTTTTACTGGAAAACACTATAGCTACTGCTTTTAACAAACCTCTTGATTTTTAACGTTTTACCAAAAATCCCCAATAGGTTCCATTATTTGATAGCCACTTAAATACCATTAGAATATTACAATCAGTACTGCTATGTTTTAATGCCAGTCCTGTAACTGTTTGATCCTACAAATTTCATCATACAATGTGGTCACATCTTTCCTCTGAACAAAAGACATATTACTCTATGTAATGACTGTGCAAGATTACAGTGTTTCCTAAGGACCTAATCCCAGTCAAGACAATGAGAAAAAGTGCACTTATGCATCTATCATTTATGGAAAGCCTACTGTGCCGCAGGCAGAGGATTCAAGAATGAGTAAGACAGTTCTTCCTCAACTAGACTGTTAAGAGTTCCTCCAGAGCAGGAATCAGTATCTTGAGTGCTGCTGATACAAAAAGTAGATGCTTATTACACATTTACATTAAAAGAGTATATGAGCAAATAGATGGGCTCAAGATATTTAGAAAGTAAACCTAAGAAAACCTGGTGATCAATCAGGTATGATGGGTTAGAGAGATAAGCCTGGAGGACTAAATGATAACATCATCAGTACAGGCAAGGATCTCAGAAGGATGGAAGAGGAAATAGGATTTTAGTTTGGGGCACATTAAGTTTACTGTACTTAGAGAATTAACAGACATACATGACCAACAGGTAACTGGAAATACATTCAGGTCGTCAAATCAGAGTTAGGGAATATAGACAGGAGCATCAACAGTAGCTCTGGGACTAATGAAAATACCAAGAAAAAATATATATAAAGAGAAAAGGACCAAAAATAGAACCCAAAACAAATATTTACAGAAAACAAAAGAGCCAGTAACTTGCAACCGGGCAAACCATGTGGGAGAGTTTCGCCACTTGGATTTTGATTAGCATTCAGTATGCTTTTAAAAATAACAATGTAAAGACAGAAATGAGTAATATACCTGTGGTTACCATACAATCAAAATTTCTTGGAATAGACGTGACTTCAAATATTGTCCTTTCACCATAAATGATGGAAGAAATACAGTGGAAATTAGCATTCTAGCAATTAAAATTCCCAGTGCATCAGACACTTAAGTAGCATAAAACTTCCTTTTTGCATTATGCTGAGTTCAGTTTCCTCATCCGCAAAATGAGAATAGTAGCTATTTCATAAAGTTATTTTAACGATTAAGTAACTTCGTACCTGTAAACTTTTTTTAAAAGATTTTTTATTTATTTGAGACAGCGAGTGAGAGTGAGCACAAGCAGGGGGTGAGGGAGAGGGAAAGGGAGAGAAAACGACTCCCGGCTGACCAGGCCTGAGCCAAAGGCAGACACTTGACTGAGCCACCCAGGAACCTCTAAACTGATTTAAATAGTACCTGATACATACTAAGCAAGCAACAAGTGTCAACTATTATTATTTTGTATTCCTCACTCCCCCACAAAAATATAGTATTAGTTGTACAGCAAATAAACAGATTAGTACACAACTACCAGGACCACCCATTCCAAACCTTTCCCCCAAATCAGTTTCAAATAGCCTGCCCATACATTTCATTTCTTACACTGTATGCAGATTTTTGGTCAGAAAATTTTGCAGTTTGAATGAAATCAGAGATAAAGTGCTTACACCATATTAAAGGGCCAAGAAAATGTCTACATTACTTCTAGTAATTGAGGACATTTTAGTCTTAGAAAACTCTTCCTCAGACTATCAAAGTGGTGGTACACATTTTTATACTGCCCTTTTGATCTACATGATTACCTTTAAAAGTATATAGTACTCTCGGCTGTCTAAAATCAGACACTTGACAGACTTTCAGATAGTGGCTGACTAGCAGACCCTTGAACAACATGGATTTAAACATCACAGGTCTCCCTATACAGACTTTTTTAAAATACAGTAAAATATTGTAAATATATTTTCCTTAATTTTCTTTAAATTTTTCCTTTTCTCTAACTTAAAGATTAGTGTAGAATACATATAATATGCAAAATATGTGTTAATTCACAGTCTATGTGATCATTAAGGCTTATATTCAACAGCAGACTATTAGTCAAATCTCCTGGGAGTCAAAATTTATGTGGATTTTCAACTGTGCAGGGGTCTTGCACCACTAACCCTCCACATTGTTCAAGAGTCAACTATACCTTTAAATGTTCTAAAATCCCACATCAAGTTCATCAGTTGCACTATCTTACCTACCACCAAATCCGTCCAGCTTTCTTTCCTCCCAAATCATACGCAGCCATCAGAACTCCCTACTTCCCAAGGTCATCCTATAAATTCACATCACTTTTTATCTACTCCGATATCAACTTTCTACTACTACTACTTGTCCACCTCTGACCCTACCATGATATGAATTTCTCAAAATACTTTGCTTCCTTATCCCTGGAAATTTAAAATATCTCCAACAGAAAATTGCTAAATAAACTACATGCCACTTACCCACTGACTTCAAGAACCTGAAGCCCTGCTATGCAATGAATCCAAATTTCACTCAGAGCAAATATTTCAAATAGAATCTTGATTACTGTTAATTTTTCATTACAGGTAAATTTGGCAAATAATTTATCTTAGCCTTCTTCCTCATCTATAAAAAGAATGGCTTGTAGATGTTTAAAATTCTCTTCCAACTCCAAAAATCTACAATTCTGTCTTAAAGCCTTCCCTTTAATCAATCCAGTATCTATCCTACCCATGTAATATTGCTGGATTCCAAACACTCAGGAATCACAGGTTTCTAAGTCCAAGGTAAGTTTATCAAACACCAAAAGCCCAAGTGTGAAATTCCTACTGAAGTAAACTTCTAATAAATGAACAAAACTCTCCTTGGGAGTAAAGTAACTAAATACTAGACAATTATGAAGAATCAAAAAGCTTACAATACATATTACGGTGTGGTAGAAATAGTACAAGACCAGGAGTCAAGAAGCTTCTTCTCTAGTGGCAGCTCTCTGCCAAAGGATGTTGGACAAATTGCAAACCTCTGGCCTTCCTCATCTAAGAAATGTTGGGATTGTACCTGAGGATCCAAAGAATTCCTGCCAAATAAAATTGATTCTGAGAGATCCCTGGATTTTTAAGCTGAACTGATAGAAGAATTTCAGAGGCATATAGTCAAGGGTATCACTACACAAAATACCATTTGTTTAAGTCTCTGCTAAATGAAATAATGGACTCAGGGTCAGATATACTCTTGTTGGAAAGAAAACAGGATTTGAGGTCCCATATCACTTCAGGTGTCTTTAAGTAGACCCTTTGTTTCTGATTCTCTGTGGTTAGTCCTTCATGACATAACTAAAAACGAAGTGATTAAAACACATTTAAGCCACAATTTTTCTCAAATTAAAGTATATAAAAGAGCCCAGAAAATTCTCTCCATATATTTGAAAGGGCCTTTCCTATATAACATTAGCATTAAGACTAATGCACATTTATGATTATGGTGCTGTGAATTCTCAACTATGTAGATGTAAATTACTCACTTTTTAGATTACTCTCAGCAAAATTTTAATCCAAGTTGACTTCCTCCTGCTACCCAGAGTATTTCTCAGTCACCACCTTCTACTTACTAGTAAGAATTTATTTTAATATTAGCCTAAGTAAAACACAATCAGGAAAATAAATCTATAGAAACATATAAAGCATCCCAAGTAAAATTCTTAGAATAGCCAACACTTTGGATTATGTAAAATATGTCTTTAGAGTGAGACTAATTTTATAAATACATAAATTATAAATTCCTCTATGATGTTACAATGTATGTTTCAACACCACTGTGAGAAGGGGACCTTAAAAATAACAGCAAGTCCCACTGGCCTAAGTCCTTTTTGATTTACTCTTTCCAAACCAATAAATCTTTGATATTGAACAAGATTATTTTCTCATTTTCTATTTGTATTTTAGAGGAAAGACAAAAAAACCTACTCCACTAAAATTTCTCCAAGTACCATAATCAACTGACTTGATATTAAATCTTATTAACCTTTAATTAATCTTAACCTTTTTAAGGTAATTTTGAACATTTATTTCATAGAACATAACTCATCATTTTTACTTGTTTTTAAAAAATTTGTTCTTTAAATTGTAGAGCTAATGATGCTAATTCTCAAATGCCTTTACAAATTTGTTACTGCTTCATTTTTTTATTGTAAGGAACAGCAAACTAGCAACTATGTTTGAGGTTCTTGTCAAAGTTTTCAGATTTAACTATTTTTGTGATTTGTAAATCAATTTGGGATTCTAGGATAAAACCTGTGAATACTCACAACATATTTTAACTAAAATATAAAGATTAAGTAAAAATCTACTGAATTTATCAAACTATGGTAAGGATTTAGACCCAAAAGCTAACATTCACACCATTAAAATTTTCTATACATTCTACAGATGTATAAGTTTATTAATTTATATTATTCTGTAAATATATACTATATATTTAATTTGATTTAACCACATTCCATAGGTTGGATTTGGGGGGTGTTTTTAAGTGTTCAGAGTTTAGTGTTTATTTTTGTAATCCAACAACTTTATCCAAAAATGCAGAAAATTTTTCTGGCTGGCCAGGAGGAAAACATTTCAGTGTTGATAAGTCCATTGACTGTAACAGCCCAGGAAGCGTGCTAAAACAAAAGAAGAAAAATATTAGGTAACAAGGGAGAAAATTCTGTAATTCATCTGCTGCCCACTTGATGTCTGAATCTAATTTCCAAGAACACTGTGATGCTTCTCAAACTGTACATGTGAATTTTAGTATAATTTTATTTTAGGTATATAGTTGACCCTTGAACAAGGTGGAGTTAAAGGAACCAAACATCTGTGCAATTAAAAATCCATGTACAACTTGCAGGGGCACCTGGTTAAGCATGACTTCGGCCCAGGTCATGATCTCAGGGTCCTGGGATGGAGCCCCATGTCGGGCTCCCAGCTTAGCAGGGAGTCTGCATCTCCTTCTCCCTTTACCCCTACTGCCCACTTGTGCTCTCTCTCTGATAAATAAAACATTTTTAAAAAAAAGAAAATCCACGTACAAATTCTGACTGCCCCACATCCTAACTACAAATAGCCTACTACTGCGCGGAAGCCTGACTGTTCACGTAGAGTCTACTAACACATGTTTTGTATATTATGTTATGCGCTTAACAATACAGTAAGCTGGAGAAAAAATATGAAAATCATAAGAGAAAACACATTTACAGTACTGTGCTGAAAAAAAATCTGTGTATAAGTGAACCCATGTCATTCAAATCTGTGTTGTTCGAGGGTCAACCATACAAAGATTAAAGCACTATGAACAGCATTATGTAGTACCTGTCAATACCAATTCAACAGATACTATATATCGTGTCAACTGAAATATTACAGATGTTATTTCATGAAAGATGTGGTCACATGGCTTTTGAACATTTCTCAGGACTGGGCAGATATAAACCAAAGCAAAATTAATTTATAAAAACAGAATAAATGAAAACAAAAGTAATAGCTGCCAGACAAGAACAGTAAGCTGGGGAGACTACTGGACCATGCATGAAGATTGTAAAGTAACTTTCTTTTGCCAGTAATTTACAATCATAAATCCATGTATAATTAATGTACAATCACCATGCATGTTGGAAGTAGATTCCAAACCATGACATAAAAGAACTACTTGAGAAATTTAAGTAAAGCAGCCACTTAAATTAGAACAGATATACAACTACCCAGCCTAGATTTGGGGGAATAAATAACACACCTAAAATCAAAATACAACCAATTACTGATTTTTACAGCATTCATGTGTGACTTTCTTGAAATTAAGAAAAAGATTTCTCAAACTGTAAAAAATAAACTGGAGACTTGTAAAGCTTCTTTTGCAGCTTGAGTAAAGAATCAAGAGGTTTCTAAAATCAGTGCTTTCTTTTAAATGTACTGACATAAAATCAAACCTGAATTAACATGTAGAATAAAAATACTCATTAAAAGTGTCTGGAAAAATTGACTTGCATAAATCCGTTAGGAGGAGGAGTTCATTCTTCTTTAAAAAATGTCAACCCCTAAAACAAGCTCAACTACCCAAGGACAGCTATGCCCATTACCTGAAGCCTATGTAACTTTTACTACCTAGCTTCTCCGGACTCACAGTGGTTTCTGTGTTCCACAGTCACCTTGCTATTTCCCCATCTCCACCATATAGGGATTAGGACACCAACAATTGTCCCTGAAACAATCAATGAACTTGCCTCCTACTCAATGAGAACTGAAATTGTCTGTTCTGTTCACCAGAACATGACAACTACCTAGAATAAGGCCTGGCACAACATAGGTGCTCAATAAATATTTAATGAAAAAACAGGTATTTACTGAGTGCCTATGAGACAGATGCAGTTAAGTTAGAAAACAAGCTTTTTATGTTCTAGCCAGTTTCTTTTAAGATTTTCACTTTAAAATTAATTTCAATTATTATAACATAAAATATGTATTTTATAATACTTCTGTGAGGTCTTTACTTTTTAAAACATCAAACTAGGATAGTTTTTGAAGTCAAATAATTGCGAATTACTGACCTGACCCTTTGGCAAGCTTCTAGTGTCTCAAGAAGAATTTAATAGAAAACCAACCAGCAATTTTCTTCATTCTTCTACAGTGATGTTGATCAGTTCTTGTTGAATTTTAATATACTTCTAGAAGATAATACTCCTTACCATAGTAATTGCTCAGGCTTAAAATACTTTAATGGCTTCTCACTTAACACAGAATAAAATCAGAACTCTTACGTGAGCTATCCCCACCAGTCTTATACTATCTTCTCCCTTGCTTGCCACACTCCTGCCACACTTAACCTTCCCTTTGTTCCTCAAAATGAACTACAAGCTCAGTCACATGCCTTCCTTGATCAATCTAATTAATCTTCACTCCCAGCTATCATATCACCCTGACTTATTTTCTTCCTAACACATTTCACCATGTGAAATTATCTTCATCACTTATTTACGAACGGTTTTCTATCTCCCACCACTGAAACATAAGTATCACGTAAGCAGGGGCTTTACCTCACGTTTATCATTATATCCACAGCACATAATAACAATGCCTATGACATATTAGGCATAGTTTAATTAATCACTAAGTAAATTTCACTTGGGGAGCCAAATGGATTTACTGAAGGCAAACCCTTAATTATAAAAAATAAGCAAATGCCTTCCTCAAATAATGAAAATCTAATGAACTCAAAAATTATATTCTGAGACTTGCGCACCAGAGGGAACATACATAACATGCATACACACAACAGATATTCATATGAAATGAAGCAGCCACAGACACAGAAAAAAATATAACAGAGATCCCACTCACAGTGCAAGACAAGTAAGAGGGCTTTACAGGTGAGAAAAATCAAAGTATGTCTGATAAGCAGAAGGTAAGAGGTTGAAAAGACAGACAGGTTAGGTAAGTGGATAAGAAAATCTAAGGAGGATTTAAGGCAAGAGGTCAAATTATCAGTCTGTAGTATACCTGCAGGTACAGTAGAAGAGATGCCCGTCTTTGTGTAGCTGCTTTGCCAATTCCAGCTGATGATTGTTCATCAACTTTTCGTTTACAACCACTACAAGGGGCTTTCTTTTTTCCAGAGTCTCCAAACAGCTTCCAGCACCTAAATCAAAATTGTTAATAGCTTTTTTTAAAAAAAGGCTAAGGTACTCCACCAAGCTTTATAGGTAGAAATGAAGATGATAAACTGGCAGAACTACAAACCAGGCCTATTAATTATACATTCAAATGACAAGTGTCGTGATCACTTTCTCTATATTATGTTATAAACTTGACTTGAAAAATACATTCTTTACCACTGCCAACAATATTATGACCTACGATTCAGTGCTTTGCCACTTGCCCTCCACTAGTATGCCCTGGGCATGAGCCTTGAATTCAATTAAGATTTAAGTTCAACATACTATACATGAAACTGCACTGCACTTCTATTCAAACACAAGTGGAAAAAGTCATCAATAGTGACAGGCACCAAAAAGAGCAACTCTGACCATCCTTGTAAGTCTGCCCGTGAGGTACATCCCCAAAACATCAAGAATAAACCTCCATAAATGTGCATACATATCCTGGGTGGTTAAGTCCTTAAGCAAGCGTCTGCCTTCAGCTCAGGTCATGATCCCAGAGACCTGGGATTGAGCCTAGCATGGAGCCCAGCATCAGGCTCCCTGCTCAGCGGGAAGCCTGCTTCTCCCTCTCTCACTCCCCCTGCTTGTGTTCCCTCTCTAGCTGTGTTTCTCCCTCTCAAATAAATAAAATCCTTTTTAAAAATGTGCATATATACAACATATGGGTCAATTCAACTCTGAAATCTAAAATTGTTTAGGTATTTTAAATGGGAGGAGGGCGCCTGGGTCTCTCAGTCAGTTAAGAGGCTGCCTTCAGCTAAGGGCATGATCTCTGGGTCCTGGGATGGAGCCCCGCTTGGTGGGGCTCCCTGCTTGGTGGGGAGTCTGCTTCTCCTCCCCCCCCCTCGTGCTCTTGCTCTCTGCCTCAAATAAATAAAATCTTAATAAATAATAAAAAAACTTTAAAAAGTAAATGGGAGTGAGGAGACTCATAAGTAGACAAACCTTTTTAGGTTGACTAACTTTAGTAGGTAGGACAGACTAACACCAGGCTTTTATCTAACTCAACTGGACAAGTTACAGTTTTTCAGTGTCTCTCTTTCTTCATCTGTAAAATGGGAAAACTAATAATACTTAGTTCATAGGTCTGGGAGGATTCAATGACTTATACACAGAAAGCACGCAGAAAGGTATGGAGAGCTGTTAACTAGTATTCTGTAGCTTACTAATCACTAATGTGTTAGTAATGTTTACTTCTAATAATTTTTCTCCCTTCAAACTAGACCTCTTAAGAACCAAAAAGCACCCTCCTTCATCCAGCAATGGAAATCACAATATTCCCCAAAAACAGTTCTTGTGAACGTACTGGTAGTCTAACTGTATCAGGATGGTTTTTGACGAGCAGGCAGTGATTTACACAACATGTGGTTAAAGAATATTTTTGACTGCATTCATTTCATACTCACATTTAAAACATAAAAACACTTTCAAAGCCAATTTCTCCATGTCCAACCAATTAGCTGGCTGAACATTCCTGCAAATCTAAGCCCAAAACTAATTTCAAAATTGACAACTCTTTATGCACGACGTTTGGTAAATTATTTTGCCCGTGTTTGGAGTTTCTTAAAAGTTTGGCTACGTGGTTAATTTCTTTTCCTTGTATCACCCAGAAATAATAAATTCTCTAATAATGTCCTCAATATGTACATTCTAATGAGTATTATACTCAAAAGGGCTACAGTGCGTTACTCTAGTGATTTTACTTTACCTCAAAAAAATTCAAGTTTCTGTTCTTACCATCAAAACCCAAACCGTGGTATCCTAAGGCACTTTACCTGCGTGACTAATAACAAGATCTGCTTTCTGAAGATCTTCTTTCAATGAATCCTTGTACCTGTAAACATCCAGAGCAAATGACTCAGTACCGAACGGCTCAGGTACCACCTTTCCTCTACCTATCTGAAGGACGAGTCGGTTGTAGCCCAGGCTCTGGATGATCTGAAAAGAAAAAAAAAAAAAAAAGAAAAAGCGGGACTTTTAAACAGGACTACTGTAAAAACTGTAACAAACCCTAAAGTCGGTGTTCAGACCGGAGCACGGGCCGCAAAATCTTCTACTTGCGGCCGCTCTTACTTTTCCAGAACGACGCTTTCTCTGCCCGCCCCCCTTCCGGGGCCCACCAAGGTAACTCACAAGTCTTATCGGTAAGATCTATGCGACCCAGCTCACTAAGCCGTTGAAAGGACCGACCACGCCAAAGGCAGAAGACCAGACGAGACCGTGAGAAATGTGTCAAAAACTAGAAGGGAAACGAAAAAAAGGCCCCAATCTGCCTCAGGGTTGAAGCTGCGAACCACCAGCCAGGAGGAGCCGCCACAGCTGGAGGACGCCCGCCTCGAGGGCGCCTGAGGAGACCGGGAGGCGTGGGCTCACCGGCGCGCGGCGGGGGCAGGGCGGCGACGGCACGCTGAATGCGACCGGCCGGATCGAACCGAGCCAAGCCACGCCGGGATAAGCCGGGCAGAGCTCGCCGAGGCGTCCGGGGCCGACCACGCGACCCCCAGTAGGACGAAGGAGCAGCTGGAGGTTGGCCCGGACCGGAGAAGCCCCACTTGGAGAGGCGGAGCAGCGGGAAGGAGGGGCAAAGCCCGAGGAAAGAGAGGCGGAGGCGGAGAGTTTGAAGGGAAAAGTCAGGGAAAGGAGGAGCCGGAGAAAGGACGGGGAGGAGCAGCCCGGAGGGCGGCGGGAAAGCGGGAAGAGGAGGCGGAGGACGCTGAGGAGAGGGGGAGCTTGGAGGAGGGCCCAGCCGAGCGCGGGGCGGAGCCTGCGAAGGGGCGGTGGCACCTGAGCAAGAGCTGTGGGGGATACTTCCCGAGAGCTGCAGTCAGGCAAGATTACCCAGGCTAGTGGTAAGGCTAGCGGCGGCAAGCTGCGGAGGAAGCCGCCACACGCCCGCCTCCCCCACTCACTTGCAGAGTGTCGTGCGCCGAGACACACGCAATGAGGTCGTCAAAGCTGGTGGTCCCTACAGTAACAAATACACACTTCATCGCGCGGGTTCCTGGCCCCGAATCGCAAGGGCCGGATGTGACGTAGCGGATGCCACGTGGGCGGCATTGGCCGCGCTGGGTGGGGAAGACGGAAGTCGACCAAGGCGCCAGAGGGCTGTGGGAAGCGGGGGGGTGTGGCGCGAGGGACGGGGTGGGGTGGGGTGGGAGCGAAGGTTACGAATGGCCTACGTGTCAGAAACTTGGTGTGCTATGAGTTCACCCGGCCCTCACAATAGGAGGGTGAGAGTTGACAGATTCACTTTTTTCCAAAAGTAGTTAAAAAATAACGTTGAAACCTCAGATCTAAGCGCTGTGCTGGCATCATTGGTTGGGCACCACAAATCTTTTGAATAATACAGGAGTTTGGGACTCTATTTGCTACCCTGTTTTGCCTATATTCCTTTGAGCTTTGGTTTTACCTCGAGTCTGTTGAGGGCATGTGAAAAAAAAAAAGGCCTTTTGGAGATCACTCATTAGCATAGGCTCTTCAAGCAAGTTCTCCGGAAGCCAGAGCCCTACAGGGTCTCTTGGAAGCTGCTAAGAGTCGGTTGCCTTCATTAGCAAGCATTGTGTGTAAAATAGAGGCACTAGGGCCTGAAGCCTGCATGTATAATTCATTGAACTCATCTATTGAGCCCTTTAAAATGTAAAGTTATGATAAATTTAAATTGTGATGAGATGTAAAGTTATACATTAGCATGAATAAATACCACAGATAAGGTACACTGAGTAGTCAAGTACCCAGGAGGTAATTTCTCAAGATTCCCCTTTTTTCTCCTACCACCATTACTAAGATGCTTTATTTCATTCTAATGTTTTTTGTACTTCCTACTTAAAAATCTCACTTTACTTCATATTTGTGTCTTCCCCTGCCTGATTATACACAGAAGGGAAACGATGAGAAGAAAATAAAGAGGAAGAAGGATTAGAGGTGAATTGGGCCTGGAACATAAGCTGAGAAAAAACGTCTTAGGCGTATTTATAGTAGACTGTTCCTTTAAATCTTGTAGCTTGGGGCGCCTGGGTGGCTCAGTTGGTTAAGCAACTGCCTTGGGCTCAGGTCATGATCCCGGAGACCCGGGATCGAGTCCCACATCGGGCTCCCTGCTCGGCGGGAAGCCTGCTCCTCCCTCTCTCCCTCCCTCTGCTTGTGTTCCCTCTCTGGCTATGTTTCTCTCTGTGAAATAAATAAAATCTTTAAAAAAAAAAGAAAAAAAAAATAAATCTTGTAGCTTGATTAATTGTCTTTTTGACGTGTGGTGTGCTGCTATGACTTTTTTGATAACTATTTTCATGAATTAGTAATAAGGTGAAACAATTTAGTCTCACAATAACAAATGTAAAAAGATCATGGTTAAATAATAAAACATAAGCATAGTCAAATTTTCTGCCCAATAAGAAATAAACTATGAATATTTATTCAAATAAATGAAAAAATAAATATTTATTGAAGAAAAAATATCCCAAAACATTCTGTAATTCAGAAGGACCTTTACCTCTTGTTATATCTGTGAAGTCTTTTCCTATATCTAGAAGATATTAAAGGAGCACTGTCCTGATTAGCAGAGAGAAAATAAGCACACATATAAATTGAATATTCTTAAATTTCTGGAAAATCAGAAAATTAAGTTTCTAATATTTTAAATGTGCTGGACTTTAATAAAGCATGTTCTTTTTGTAAAGATTTTATTTATTTGACAGAGAGATAAATCACAGGTAGGCAGAGAGAGAGGGGGGAAGCAGGCTCCCTGCTGGGCAGAGAGCCCAGATGCAGGGCTCTACCCCAGGACCCTGTAACCTGAGCAGAGGCTTTAACCCACTGAGCCACCCAGGCACCCCTAGTAAAACATGTTCTTGCAGAAACTGATCCGGAAATGCTTTAAGGACCCAAGGTTACATAATTAATGTAAAATTTTGGCAAGTAAGTCTTCTCTCTGTTTTTTTTTTTAATTTACATTTTTTATTGTTACTAAAATTTTTTTTTCCAGTGTTCCAAGGTTCATTCCCCATTCCCCACACCCAGTGCTCCACGCTTTAGGTGTCCTCAGTACCCACCACCAGGCTCTCCCATCCCTCCACCCCCCTCCATCCAAGTCCCTCAGTTTGTTTCTGTGTCCAAAGTCTCTGTTGTTTCGTTTCCCTCCCTAGATTACCCTAGTTCCCATTTACTTTCCTTCTCCCACTGTCCTCCAGTTTACCCCTCATGCACCGCAAGTAAGTGAAACCATGTGATACTTGACTTTCTCTTCTTGGCTTATTTCACTCAGCATAATCTCTTCCAGTCCAG